>JAIPRM010000393.1:40286-58658 GCA_025469315.1 Stegophylla sp. TES_Ste_2020 | reverse complement strand
GATAGAAAATCCTATAAAAAAGATTTTGGCGCAAGAAAATTTTGAAAATGTGAAAAAAAATTTTGGACATTTTTCGAACATTTGTTTTTTTTCTTATATTATTAACTTCCTTTGTTCAGAATGGTTTTACTGAAGAAATGATTTATCGTTTCTTTAAAATTTAATACGCCCTTCAAGAGAATACCACCCGTCGTGCGAAGTACACCCATCGTGCGAAGTATGTCCGGCTTTTTTGACTACGTAATTAAATGTAACCATTGATAGTAATAATTGTCATGTTCGTACAAGTGTTTGTAATACGTATTTCACGGACTGACGCCAAGACTTTATTATCAAATATAAAATTGATTTGTTTTTACTGATGAGATGCAGTTAATTTTTAATTCGCGGTTACGACAATTACACGAAAATGTCGTCAAAAGACAAATTAAAAAATTGCAATGACGACCTGACGTTGGCTGTATAATTGAACGATCATTATTTTATAACAGATTACAGTCTTATTTGTTAAATCGATCGCACACTCGTCTCGACGTTTATCGCTTATCAACTAAATAAACCGTGGAACGTTCGACGATTAATAAAAAACTCAATGTATTCAAACTATTTGCGGTTCTCACAAATACAGAACGATCCAAAGAGTCTGCAAAAACAGGTTACGTTGACCTAGCCCGTATCAAATCGTACACAACTACTACTATATTATAGCTTATGGATATTCTTAGATATTTTAATTAGAATCTTTAGAGGTCACATGTTCTACATTAGATTTTCAATCTCTCCTTAGTTTATACACTTGTGCGTGGATAAAAATTAACATTCTAATAATTGCATACACATTGTTACATTACATTGTCTTAAATGCATTTTTTGTTTGTGTGTGTATGTCTGTTTGTTTATGTATATATAATAATTATATATATATATATATATATTGCAATTATTAAAGACTAAATTTAATTAATTATACATTTAAAATCCATTCGAAACTTGTTATGGCAGCCGCGTTTTCTACATTTCGCGTGTTCAAAATATAGAGGTATGCTTTATAATATTATGATAAAATAAACGACTAAAAAGTGCATCTGATAACAAAGCAAACAGCACAAACATTATTATTTATTTCACAACAATAATACGTAATTAATTATCTCGGTGCAGTAACCTCTTGACGGCGAATGCGATTTTTCTATGGACACGAACTCAATATATACGCGATCCATCGACGAGGGATAAGGGTTGATATATCTCCACCCATCACTCGTGTGCACGTTCTTTTTCTCAGCATTAATTTATATTGTTCTTTATTAAATGTACTGCAAAGATGCTATATAAAAACACGTGGTCATCAGTTATACCTGGCGAAGTTTCCTAATCTGTATTTTTCTTTTTTCTGGAGCTAAATTATTACAATTTATTACCAAACTCTGTAATCAGATGAGAACGTATTTAGAAATAAAACACTTAATAAACCGTAGTGTCGTTTGTAGCTATGACAAACATTAACGAAAAAAGAATGCTTAAAATTTTAAGAAAAAAGATTTCGTGGGTATAAAAGTTTGCTCAAACAGTCCTAGAAATATGCAATCAAAAGAATGGGATTTTTTAATAAAAAAAAAAAAAAAAAGTCCAGGAAATAATTTAAGCGCATAGCGAGATTATAACATTTTCGCCAAAATATTTTCCTAAATCATGGAGAATTGGGTTAGTTAGTAGAAAACTTATAATCTATTTTTTCATCTTCTGCTCAACTTGTAAGAGTATTTTCTAATTGGTCGTATATGATAATCCTCTCAAAAATAGACTTACATTCGATCATTAAAAAAAATCATTATTTAACTGTCATTTAACTATTTAATACATTAAAATTGCTTCAACTTAATAAAAAATGTAATTATTATATTTGTGACTAACTTTTTTTTTCTATTAATATACAAAGAATATAAACTATAGTGTTTGTATTCTTGTTTTAAATTAATTTTTTATGTGAGTAAAAGTTATGTAAAAAATAATTAAAACAATTTTAATAAAATATAATTTTGTAATACGTAGCGATTAGATCAAACTAATTTTAATGGAATTAATTCAAATTTGTATCCATTATTGATAACAAATAACAATACTTGGAAGTATATCTTATCTTATGTGTATTATAATATTATGTTATTGGTCTGTAAATATTTTTCTGTAATATAAAATTATATACGTAATGGTTTGTGCATATCACACACACATATTATATACAAGCAGTTTGTGAGTGCCCGTCATGGCTTTAATATTTTATTATTTGTGATTACTTTTACCAAATATCCTCCAACTCAGCTGCTAGTAATCAATAAAATACCTATAACAACGTATTTATTTTGACGATACCGTCATTATAGCTTTAAAAATAAGACATATTTATTTTTCAAAGTGCCGACTTGAGTTTGAACTGAATACTATTCTGAGGCCAATATTTGATTTGCCCTCAAATTATGACATTATATTGAAGTACCTATAAATTAAATTGATAAATTTTCAGCAACAGGCTGATTTATACATTTATCATATCGCTGAGTAAGAACAGCCAATAATATACGTACCTATAGCTTCAAATTGATAAATGACAAATAATCTAAGGTCCGTGAATTCATATTTTTTAATTTTTTAATTCTAAGAACTGTAGACCAGGGGTTCCAAACCACTAGTGGTACGCGAAGAAACTTTTTGATCGGATTTTTTTTTAGTTTTATGAATATTAAATAAGTAATAAAAAGTATGTACTTTACTTTATTTAACTTAACTTTTTTTTATCTAATAAATAAAGAAAGGAGGGAAAATTTAATGAAAAAAAAGTGTTAGAAAAAAGTCCAAATTTTTTTTTCACATTTTCAAAATTTTCTTGAACCAACATATTTCTCATATTATTGTCTATATATGTTTAAATTTTCATAAAGTTTGGATCAAAAAAATGATATCTACAATAAAATGAAACTGAGTGAAGCTTCAATTTATACAAGACAATGCTAATTGAAAATTTTAAAGTTTACTATCATTACACAAAAATACTTATTCATTACTTCCCCAGTTATATATCCAACTGAGAATAAGAAAAAAAATTTTTTTTTTCTTCACATATTTGACATTTTCTTTTACTAAAATATTTCTCATATTTTTGTCAATCTATATACAAATCTTCACAAAGTTTAGATAAAAAAAGAAAGTTTTAATGGTGTTTCGTCAGATTATGACTAGTTTTTACTAAATTGTAGAAAAAGTTTTGAAAAATAATCCCTCTAAAGTACTATCTAAAACAAAATTCTGGTTGAAAGTTTTGGACAAGTATTTCTATATGAAAATGTGATTACAAAAAAATTAACATAATTATAAAAACACTAGTTTTTTCACTCCACTCAGAATCTTAAATATATATATTTATAAAACAATTTGACTCCCAATTTAGTTTTAGAATTAAATTGGACGTGTATTGATCATAAAAAAGTTGGGAACCCTTGCTGTAAACGATAGGTATCAATTAATTCTTTTAATTTTTGTTTTCTGGTGAATCCATAATTCAATAATAAACGTATATTAATTTATTAATAATAAAATGTGAACACTGCTGTATATTATTACAATCCATAATTCGTACGCTCCTATTAATATTACTTTTAGTTATCATATAACACGTAAACACGAATTAGGCACAGCATTTTTTTTTTCTGACGATATCAGTGGAGATTACGAAAAAAAATAATGTTTACGAACTTATGACACATTTTTACCGGACACGTACATTTTCTGTATACATACAATAATATTTTCTAAATAATTGATCCTCTCACCGGCCATTATCAAAATTATACGCTTCTCCGAATTCTTGTCGTTATTTGACGGGCGCATGCTTTATATTTTTAATGTGTACCTATGGCGCGCATTATACCCAGAATTATGATTTTTTTTAAGTCGTGTGTATAATAATTATGTTTAATGTTTATGAATAAAATACCACCATATATTTCAATAGTAACATCGTATTTTTTATAGGTTACTCAGTCGATTTGCCATGTAATAATATGCCATTCGAAAACTTAAATAAAATAAAAATATATATTTTTACACAAAACAAAAATAATTGTATGAAGTTTAAATATAAATAAGCAGACAGCTATCAATAAATTAAATCACGAAGCATTAGATAATAATCCACTCGAAAAAACATTAAACGGTATCAAATTAACTCTTAAGTTCTAACCTATTTAGCACTAAATTTATGAGTGATTTTTTTCGAAATTGACATAAAAAAACATATTTTTGATCATACCCAACGAATTATTTCTTACACACAGTCTTAAGTTTGTTAGAATGAGAAGAAAAACAATATATTTTTTAAGTTTGTAAGACTCAATTAGTATATTCAAATATATATTTTTGGGATAACAATATCGCCTGTATACATTCGAGATCCGTTTATTCATCAGATTTATCACACGTATAGTATAGAGTTGTTGCTGCATGAAAAAAAATCTCTGGGTGGGGGGAGCGATTGTATTCACTCGTTTTGGACAAGTTAATCACTGATAATCACTCGTTTTCGGACTGCCCGGGATGATCGCTGCCCGACCTCTTATTTCATTCAACTAATTGTAAGTTGTTAAAACCTATGGTCTATAAAAGAGAAAAAAAAATGGAATACATTTAATTTGACTGATAATAATCTGACCCGAATAAAATGTAAGTAAAATCAGAGTAAAATCATGATGAATATTTTCTTTAAACATTATAATATTATATTGCAAATTTTCCTCATAATATCTTTTAGTGTATTTCATTGAATTTATGAAATAAAAATAAAAACATAGTTAGCAATCAAGAAAAACAATAGTATAACCGTTGGCTGCATGACTGCCAGTGTATTCAGTCTTTATTTATATTATTTAACGGTGCAATTTTGCGGTGCAACATGAAAATATTAGTAATACTATTATATTATTGATACTATTTAAATTGCATTGAGATTGTAAGTTTTCACGCTTTTCAAAACAAATGGTGGTTGAGGAGTACTGGAATACATTAACTAAAACCAAAATTTGCGCACGCCTATAATGATTAAGATTCAACGAGTACGACTAATAGTACACAATAATTCGATAATTGGTAAATCTTACGTTTTGATATTATTAAAAATTATAGTGATGGTAAATAATATGCAACTATGGAACGTGCACATTTACTCGCACAAGAAAAATGCATTAAGAAATCAATGTACGTCAATAACTATGTAGGTTGGATACACTTCAACAAAAAAAAAATCGTTGCCAGCGTTTTTCGATGAACGATCGCGATGGTGGCGACATTATTTATTATAAAAGGAATTCTTTTTGGAATCCAAGAACAGGTATAGCCTGTAGTAAACGCGATGATACGCGCATTATTGTCTGCTGCATATTATAATAATATAAAATATGCACCAGGATAAGGAGTTCATTATAAAACCAAAACAATCGCGAATGATATATTTTTGAAATTACTCAAATCCGAGTCCAGTTGTACTGTGGTATTATAAAACAACGAATACAAGTTTTACTCGGTCGAGTAGTTACTGAATTTTTAAGCCTTGTCATCGTGACTGTGGTACACGGACAGATTGATAGTGGACCGTCGTCTTTAATAACATACTCACACGCGTTCGAGAGCTCGTGTACGTGTAGTGTAATGTAAACATAATACAAATAATAATAATTAATAATATTATGTAAAAATGTGAGAGAGAGCGACGACGAATGCCAAGTGAGAGGAATTAAGTGCCTGCCATTGTATACAAAATCCGGGCATACTTCACACACCATGCGTATTCTTCGCTCCTCGGGCAAAATACGAGTGGTGGCCGGTGGATGTATTGAATACGAAAAGGCATTTCTTCAACAAAAGAATTCTGGACGGAGATTCGGTATAATAATGTCTACAATGCTATAATCGTATGTTTTATATTAAGTTAAAAATGTACTCAACTGATTTTAGCAAAAATATGATACTTAGTAAGTTACTAAAATATTTTTTTTCAAGGACTATCTTCCTTAATAATTAAATTTTAATGATTCAAAAACTACTTGTTCAAATTTTGATTTCAGTACATCAAAATTCACAGAAACATAGCCCGAATAAAATTCCGTAGTTAAAATAGTGGGTTGCTATTTGAAAATAAAAGTTTGTATCTCTATAGAACATCCTTAATATGACATGAAAAAACATGAGTTATGAAAAACAGTTTTGATAGTGACTTGAACATTCTGCAAAAAATCCAAATTTTAGCATTTTTATAGTAAAAAAAGAGGTAGACACACTTAAGAAATACCCCGTGTATATATGAGTGAAGTTTTATTAAATGTTCAGCTCATAAAATCAAAAATTAAAAAATAATTTATTGAATAGACTTATAAAAACGAGATATTTCCAATATTTTGAAAATTTTATATTTATCCCAAAGCGGTTAAATATGTTCGGACAATCTGTATTTTACTGTTTTCGATAATGGTTGAAAATTCAAAATTTCTGGTATTATTAATTTTACAGTTATGATTAAATTGCTAAAATATATTTGTAATACAAATAGATATAGTGTTTCGGTGTCGGATGAACTGAATCGGTAGTCGTGCTGCACAAACAATAAAAAAATATAAAACTACTCGTATATGAAAAAAATGCGCGTGACCACACTGGATTCGCGTGAACACATTAAATGGAATTATAATAGTATTCGATCACGTGTAATTCGACATAAATAAAATAATTGTTGTGTTACGAAAAATAACGGATTTTTATGCGTCTCGTTACCGAGAGCAAAGATTTTAATATACACTTCAGTCTACAGAAATCTTGTAAGGACGTAATTAAACAAAAAATGCACGGATGGTTGAGTATTTATGAGCATATTGGCTCCAGTTGGAGGGGAGGGGGTAGAAATTTTCCCCTCTTATAGGGGTATCATGGAAGGAAGATCATGTAAAACGATATTTTTGTAATAATGTGTATAAAATGTTATCAGTATCAGTATGAATATATAATAAATGACGCGATAAGATTAATCGCCATTGTATTAATTATTTTTCTTTAATTATGAACCTAACATACAATTATTGTATGTTTTACATTGTTTTTTATCTAGAATTTTATTCTCGCCCCCTCACTCTTTGATTAATCGTTTCTTTTAAATTCAATACGCTCATTAAAATAATATTATACCTCACCCGGCGTGCAAAGTTATGTCCGATTTTATTTTTTTTAATAAAAGAAAAAATTTCAATGTTTCACATCTGCTAGGCCCTATGATAGCATTAAAATATAATATGTGAAATTCAAATGTTTAAATTATTTTTAACTTCAATATCATGAAAACTCATTACAGTTAATGTAAAATATTATTTTTATTCAACAAAAACTAATTACACGCTTAAAATATATTGTTACAATAATTAAGAGAAAAGAAATCATTATACCTAATAAATTATAATAATAACTTAATAGACGGAAAGAAAATGTTCATCAAAAACACGTTGTAAAATATCGAAAAGTGGGACATACTTCACACTCTGGGTATTTTTCGCTCCTCGATTGGAATACACTTGGTGGGTATGTTAAATTTTAAAGAAAGACCAATAATTTCTTCAATAATACACGATTCTGAGTTGAGACTCAGTGAATTATGTAGAAAAATAATAATTAGTTTTATACTACGTATGTTTAACAATTGTTACATATTTACATTTTACCCGAAATTCATCTATGATAAGGTATTGTTGACATTTTCAAGATTAAAGCAATATTATTTTTTGGAATATGTAATACGTATAGGTAATAATGATTAATTTTGATGTTTTTAAGTTTAAGGCCAAATTGGAAGTTGCCAAAACTAATTTTTAAAAAAACTTAAATATAAGTTGACCTATACACGAGGAACTCTGTATACAATTTTTCAGCCGAAAAGCAATAAAATTATAATTTTACATAATAATAAGGAAAATAAATCTGCCATTAATTAGACTAGCCGTTATTTCAGACATTATTCTAAAATTTAAACGCTTGTGAAAAATTATTTGTTGAACTGATTTTCATGAAAATTATACCACGTGTAGAAAAACTCGTGAAAAATCTTTTGGTAAAAATTTTTTTTCTAAATTAACAATTGAATTTTTTATGAGGTTATGGTTGAAAAAAAAATATTATTTTTCATACAAATGACCAATATCATATAAATTCTAACTTTAAATGGTCATAAAAACAAAAGATGATTTACTATTTTCGACATTTTTTTAGGTTAATTTAGACAGGTATATGTAATAATATCAAGAATTCAAAATTATATTAGATAAAACCTTACAAATCACAAAGTAATTCCGAAATTCTTTATTGATTCCAAAATAAATCAAACTTTGTTGGAACATTTTTTATATTTGTATTAAACTATTGTAGATAATAGGTGAAAATGTCCAGTTTTTAGTCCTATTAAAAAAAGTTATAACGAAATTAATAAAAACGATTTTAAGAAAATCTTGTTTACTGTAAATTTTGCCATTTTTAATTAAATGTTGGCAGGTTTTCTTTGTTATTGAGGAAAATTTGTAGAATTAAAAAAAAATAATCTCTTTAAAGTACCACCTGGGTATGATTTTTGATTTAAAAAGTTACGATTTGAATCTTTTGGACAATTATTTCTAAATGAAAAAGTGTTTTCATAAAAATAAAAAACAAATATATACCATTGTAAAACCACTAGATTCTTCGTCCCGCTCTAAATCTAAAAATGGTAAAATTACTTATTACAGCAGAACTTTTTTCTCATTCTATCTAAAATTAAAGTTAATCGTTGGAATCACTCAATCTATTGTGCAATGACTAGTATTCTTCACTCTGTGCATATTGTACATAAAATCTTTCAATTTTTCTGTCGACAAAGCCGTTAATATAAATAATTGTTTATTTTATAACTTTGTAAATTTTAAATTAATTCATTAATTGACGACGAGATACGAATATATTATTATGATTTCCACTGGACTTAAGCGGGTTATCTACCCGGTTTGTAAGTCCCCATCCCTGTAGTGACAAGATATATTTTGGCTCTGAGAGTATGTGTGGCGTGTAAAACCTATAAAATACACATCATACACACACACACACACAGCTGGCAGATTGCACTATTATGTGGTACGATGACATAGTAGTAACAACGTGACGACGAGGCGACGGCAACGTCCGTTACCATCGTATACACGTAATTTGTACAATATTAACTATCATCATGGTGCGGAGGCGGGGCGGCGTGGCGTAACGCGTGTGTGTAGGTACAAAGCCAACCGATTTTATGTCTATAACTGCACTGGTATATTGTTGGGGGCCCAACCAGCTATTGTTATGGCGAATAGTTCCACAGAGTATAAATATATATATATATATATATATATAATATAAAATGTAACGCGTTTGGTATGCATTTGTTCCTGTAATACAGCTATATACAGTAGTAGTGTCTGGTGGAAGGGATATATAATAGCGATACAAAAAAAAAAAAAACAAACGATAACGTCGTTTTGACTTATTCGTGTGTTCGTGTGTGTGTGTCTGACGACTCAAATGAAATAATATTTTTCGCCGACGGTGATGAGTAGTTGAAAGGGGAAACCGAAATTCACTCTGATTGATAATTTACCACGTATACCTGCGGCGTGTTCCACTACAATGTTTTTTCTAATATACTTTTTTAATTTTAATTTTTTTGATCTTTAAACAATTTATAACAATGTTCAACGACATGGGCGGTGTTCAAACATCTTATGGGTGGGGGGGGGTCGTGAGATTTATTAATAATAAAATGTATTATAATGTGTAATTGTGTATACATTGATTCTGAACGAAGTGCCTACTATATAAAAAGTAATTACAAAAAAATAATAATAATATTAACGTAAATCTGGCAATGTATCTAATTTTTTTTTTTGTGATTCACTGCAGCGCATTTAAGTGGGTAGCGAGTGCTTTAATTTTTTATCACAGCGTAGGAAAACTCACATATGCATCCGTCTGTTCACTCATTTGTTACGTCTCGCGTGGGAACTCACCATTAACCCCGCACGACGTTGGTGTACAGTTTCAGTAGGATTCCAATGACGAAGGTTCCCCGTGTTATATAGGGTCCTCTTGGATACAATATGTATGTTTAATGTATCCAAGTGTATCAATATAAAAAACTCACTCAGCTAAATCATTTACTTTTGATGAATAGCTTTTTGTTTTTATTTTTCACGTGAAAAGTGCAAAAAGTAAAAATCAGTCATACTTCGCACTATTGGTATTCTTCGTTCTTCGGATGGCACACGGTGGTGGGTGTGTTAAATTTTAAAGTAACGATAAATCATTTCTTCATTAAAACGATTCTGAGTGGAGCTTTAGGTTATATAAGACAATTATTTAACTCGTAAATATAATGCATGTATAAATGTGTTAATATTAGAATGCGAGGTCTGCGTGTGTATCGAAGAAAAAAAAAAACTATTATTAGTAATATTGATTATAGTGTGATGTAGTGTAGCGTATTTGTAGGGGAGAGGGCAATGGTGATGGTCGCCTCCACCCAAGAATTTTAAATGATAATAATTAATTATTAAATGATTTTTATTTTATCTGGAATACTAATAATATACCTACGACTTTTAATTATATGTCTTTATCCATGCTCAGACATATGATGTGACAACGTACAATAAATATTATGCAGTAATTAAAACGTGTTTGTGGGTATATTTCAAGTATTTAAGATATGGACATGTAACTTTCTCATAATCAGTTGTATTTTAATCACTTTTCAATTATAACTTTGAACACGCAGTGATTGCCTGATTGTTTTCATTTTTAATTTAGTTACATCATTCAATATAACAAAAGTGCGTACTTCGCTCGTCGGGGTGTTCTTCGCACGTCTGGTGAGATACTCTTGACGGGTGTATTGAATTTCAAAGAAACGATAAATCGTTTTTTCAATAAAACGATTCTGAACAGAGCTTTACTAACACACAATAATAATTATAAATTTTGAAGAATTGAACATAAATGGCGAACTATCAATTATTTTGTTAAAAAAATAGGGTTTTTTAAATATAATATATGTGTGATTCATTTATATCCGTGATATTTTGAGTATAGATTATCCTATCTAAAATTTTGAGCTGTGCAGGACTAAGGAATAAAATAGAAACCGCAGTACTGGGCCCGTTTGACACTGTGAGACAATTGAAAACGTGACAATACGTCATATTTATTCGTGATATTGTCTTATTAAATTACCGAAATGTAATTTTGTCCTGCACCAAAGCGTTAATAGGATGTAAGACAAAACGAACAAATGTATATCCTGCGCGTCCCTAAAATAAAAAAAATGTTTAATAGTCATCAGAGGGATAATGCAATAAAAACGCTCTAAGAATGGTGTTAATTTCAAATCCAGACATCACGAAACAGATTCGAATCACGTTAATTCATTTTGTTTACTTTTCCGGAACAACTCGAAACCCAAAAATCTCGAGCCCTGCTGATAATAATAATAATAATAATAACAATAATAAATTTTGGGTAAAGTGTATGGAATAAGTAAAAAATAATAGGTAATAATAATAATAATAATAATAAAAAAAAAAATCACATCGTTATTATTAATATCGTTTACTATACACAGTGTGATGTAACGGTACTCGGGTACGCGTCAACGAGCGCGCGCGTGTCTGGCGGCAGCAATAGTAGTGGTGTACATATGTATTTTGTAATAGTGTATAGTAGTAGCAATATACATAATATAATATCGTTACTGCTATAAATTATAATAATACATTATAGTAGTGGTAGTATTCGTCACAGCTGTGAACGTAAACAGTAGCAATAATGATAATAATAATATTACTACTATACGGCACAAGAGTAGTCTGTAGGCCCGTCGTCAAAGAGGGGTAACGGAGGGGTGGGCGGCGAGCCGGTGCGCGTAGAGTTGCCAATATACTAGCGCGCGCGCGCGTGCGGTGCACTCGAACCGCCGCGATTCAGATCGTAAATATCGCCCGCGGCCGTTGGAAGTGCGCGCGCGCGTCACGCGTTCCGTCCTAGTCGACTGTTTTGCATAATATTTAGCTTTTCGTTCGGTTTTTTTCACCCCGCGATTTCGTGACCGTCGTCGTCGTCGTCGGTTTTTTTTCCGTAGCAGGTGCGTCGTTTTGTTGATTTTTTTTGTTTTTGTTTCCGTCGCGACCACCGTTTTCAACTAGTTTTTTCGCTAGCGTTTTTCGTCCGTTCGTGCCTTTTTTTTTTACAAATAAAAATATTGCCTGCCTATTCACTACTCGGCGATATTGATATTTCGTTTTGTGTGTAATAATAATAATAATAATAATTATACGGCTACGACTACTGTCAATTTTACGGAGACAATAATAATTGTATTAAACTCGGTGTGTATATGAAAACATACAAATAATAAAATTGTTATGAACGCGTGTACTACTATGACGACAGCGGCGCAATCGCAGACACGGTAGGAGTGGCGCCGCAGTGTGATCGTCGCCCGTAGCAGCGGCGTTCTGGGCTCGACATTCAAAGAAACGATAAAACGACGTTGACGTACGGCCTCCCCTCCTTGGCATCGGTGGCGGTGGCGGCTTGCCGTTTGTGGTATTAATTTTTTTTTTTTTGTTTACATCGGCTACGCGTGATAACGATCGCGCAATAATAAAATAAACTCACGTTTCATTATTATTATTATTATTTTTCGTTTCCTATTCGCGGGTTCGCATCGATAAGTAAGCGTCGTCGTTGTACCGCATAATATATATTTTTGTTTACTTAATAATAATTATTTATTTTTTACTTATCTGCGAACAGTAACAATAGAGCAAAACGTTATAATTGTTATTATTATTATTATTATTTTTGGAATAGATGAACGACGCGTTGTTCGTCAACTCGTTTTTCGCGAAAACCGACGCGATGGACGCCGCCGCGTCCTGCGTGGTGGCCGCCGACCCCAAAGTACCGCCGTGGAAGTTGGAGCTGATCAACAGGAGACGGACCAGAAACACCAACAACAATCAATTGACGAAATGCGGCGGCGGCGGCGGTAACGATCAACAACAAAAACACGTCCAGGTAAAACCAGTTCAATGGACTTGGTCCCCCCCTTCCACACAACACTTTCTCCAGCAGCAGCCGACGGCTCAGACAACGACGTCGCCGCCGCCGCCGCCGCCGCCACCGCAGCACCAGCAGCAGCAGCAGCAGCAACCGTTATCGCCGCCGCCGCCGCCGCCGCAATCCACAGTCGTAGTCGGCACGACGACCGTGCGTTCCGCGGGCATGAGGCTGTTCAAGTGCGAGGCCACCATCATGACCAATTTCAAAAAGAACTCGGTGCCGGTGGCCAACGGCGGCGTGGCCCGGTGCCGGTCCAAGTTCAAGACCAAGCCGCAGATCATCACGGAGATCACCAACGGGCTGGACTATCGTTCCGACTCCAGCGGCGAGGAGTTCAAGTACGGGCCCGGCATCGTCAACAAGCTCAAGTCCAAGTACATGAGCATGACGGTGCGCGAACAGCGGCCCAGACCCGCCCTGCGCCGGTCCACCAGCATGGACAACATCGTCGACGACGGCGGCGGCGGCGGCAACGGCAAGCGCGTCACGTCCGGTGCCGACGACGTTCATCAGCATCAGCATCAGCAGCAGCAACTGATGGGCGGCTGCAAGCGATACGCGCAACCGGACGTTATCATATGCGGCGCGGCGGCGGTGGCGGCCGCGGCTGCCAAGAACAGTAGCGACAAGATGAAGCGAGCCCGATCGATGGAGACGCTGTCGTGTGGCACCACCACCACCACCACCACCACCAGCACCACGGTGGTGGACGACGATCAGCATCCGGCGGCCAACGTGGGCGAGCTCCCTCCACCGGACGTCGTCAAGACGTACAAGAAGATATTCGAGACCAAGACGCTGGACGACGGTGTCAAGTCGCCCGTGAAACCCAAGCCGGCGATACTGCCCAAGCCGACCGCTCTGGCCAATCCCGTGGAGAAGACGCGTCCGCCACGAATGAACAAAGCGCCGCTGAAGAAAGCAACGCCACCGATAAAGTATCCGAACAGGTAAGCCAGCCTCTAACTCCCCGTGTATTTTAACACTTAGGTGAGGTAACGACCAATACTTGGGTTTCTAACCGATTCCGGATTTAATTGTATCAAACAATTTTAGGCAGGTGAATTCAAGTCGGGGTTCAAGTGTTTCATCTTTTCTGCGTTTGGTAACTGTTAAAATTATATAATAATGATAATAGAAAACAGATAACAGTAATGAAATGCATCATAACACTTCTGCTCACTTCCGTTAACACCTATCAAGAATTCATAAATTCTGCCAATTAGGTAGGTTGATGTGTGCAGTAAATGTACAGCCGTATTTTAAATCCTAGGCTAGTTAAAATTCTTTACTATACACTCAAGGACTTTTGTTATGCAATTACCTTACTTCTATATTTTCATTTATTTCACAAAACATATAATATTTTTGATCTAGTAGGTATTTGATTTAGTAAAATTCTCAATTGATGAAACATAAAATATGAAACAAAATTGAGCTCTTTAACCCTAACTGATGATAGTGATACTAGATAATTAATTTAATTTTTTTCCACCATTGATAACAAAAAATTAATGATATGTAGGTATTTATTTCGCAGAATAATTCATTAATATTTTCTCCTCAATTGATAAATAATTTATGTATAATTAATCCTACTAATAAATACTACTTGTGGTAACCAATTGGTGTAGTGATTTAGATTTAAAAGTTAAAACTATGTATAAAACTAATATATTTTGTTTCTCTGAAGTAGGTAGATAGGTATAATTCCTAATAATTTTAATCACTACTCACTTGTGAGTTTTTTTATTGATTTTATTAATAATATACTTATTATACTTACATTTTATTATTCTAACCCATCTATCCATCTTAATTCTAATAAAAAAATTATTTGGTAGGTAAGTTGATGTAAAATAAATATGTGTTTGAATGCTGATAAGAGTTAAAAACTACTTCCATCAATATTATAGTTATCCAAATTCTAATCCAAATTAATATAGGTATATTAAGATGAACAAGTTTATGGCCTGGTTTAATATATCTCTTTTTAGGTGGTTAAAATTGTTTTAGGTGTATAATAATTATTATTAGGTACCTATTTTAATGTGTCCCATTAATGTACACTATTTTCTTTTATACTCAAATAATTATAAGTAAGTACCTAATTGATAATAATAAAGTAATGCCTTTAGTTCTTAATTTTGTTATTATGGGTATGTAGATACTTTAATGTCAAATACATTTTAATAGGTAGTACCTAGATACTTCATTGTTAAAAATGGATTTAAAAATATTTTATTCATTAAGAAGCAGATTAAAAGTTATCTATTGTTGTGTAAAATTAAAAAATTGGTAAAATAAAATACTGTTGTTAAAAACTTATCACATTTTTATTTTGAATGGAATATTAAGATCATTATTATAATTGGATAATTGTATCTATTTATCTATTTACTAACCTACTTAATGTTATATCCAATATCTGGTGATCTACTTTTTTAGTAAATTTTTTGTTTTTTCTTTATATCAATTGATTTAAATTGGTATAAATCTACTAATAGTTGTACATTTTTTTAAACATTACCTGCCAACGCATTATTTACTATTTGTCATACTGATTTATCAGGGCTTACATAGTATATAATATATATTATACTTTTTGTACTTATTATATTTTTCTATTTATCCATACACTTTTTTTATGTGGGTACCTACTTACAATTCAATTTACATATAATATTTTATATACAAATTTTAAATTGAAAAAAATAATGTACCTACAATGTTTTTGAATTGGTCTTTGACATAGATAGATACTACCTATTTATTAGTTTAAAAAATATGTATAATTATGTAAATAAACATTTACTGAAGAAAAAAGTGGTACCTAGTATATTAAACGGACTCTTCTATATAATAATGATGCTATATCTAATATTATGGTTATAATAATTGAATTGTATATATATATATATATATATATTGGTACCTAGGTGTAATAAATGTTTAAATAAATAACATAAAAAATGTGTTAATACCTTGTAATTTATTTAATATTCATTTATACCTGGACTTATTGATTATTAATAGTAACTTCATACCAATGATATGTTTGTGCTATTCTAAAGATAGTGCATATTTAAAATAAGTGTGAGGTCGAATACAATTATTAAATTAATTTAGAGATGATGACACATAGGAGTATTTACATCTATTAAGATACTCATAAAAATAGTAGTGTAATTTATGCAATTTATATATACCTAAATTAAATTAATTAAAAACTCAGATTAAAGCCTAATAATAATTGCAATCTATTGCAAATTGAATGTAATATAAGTAGGTAGATAGTTTTGAACATATAATTATATTGTGATAATAATATTGGAATTTGATAAAATACTTATTTTCTTTATAAAGTTATATATTATTACTTATTAGATTTACTTAATTTGTTTATAGATTAAAAAAAAAAGAACCGTTGGGTTTTGACCGTTCCAAATCATTGATCAACGATGAAGTTAGTTCTAGCCAAGATGAATCTTCAATGTCATCTGATGATGGTGGATCCGCAAGACACAAAGTTGCTATTAAAACTGCCATTACTACTACTACTATTGATAGTAAACCAATATCAGTACAATCTATCGTACAAACAAAGCAAATATGTGTTATCAGACCAACGACAAGAATTACTTTACAGCCTGAAGAAACTACAAATGCTCAATTGTTGTCTGATAAAGAAATAGAGAAAAATTTCATAATTAATAATAGTAATAATACCAATAATACCAGTGTCAATAATGTCAATAATACCAGTGTCAATAATATCAATAATTCCAATAATATCAATATCAATGATGTCAATAATACTAGTATCAATAACACCAATAACGTTGACAGTAATACAAATGGTGAAAAGAGAATAGGTGGATTGTGGGATAAGAAACGTTGGGACAATCATGAAAATAGTGTTGTTTTTAATTTCGTGAACCGAAAAGGAGTTCCAAACTACATTGACAGTGAAGGCCCATTGCAAAGAAGAGAAAATTCTTGTGTAATACTTTATATTTATTTATCATTACATTTTACAATCGTTTTCATCCATTCATATAATTGTAGGGGATCAAAGATGGCTGTATCATGCTGGATGTACCTTGTGAAGAGTCGAGTACTGATGATATTGACACAGTAAATAGTGAAAATTTTGTTATTTTTGTTGGCGACAATATTATCATTGGTCGTTCTAATCTCCGCAAAGAAAACTCGTCGACCCAGAGAAAAGTAAGTTTGGAATCTTGTTACTTAAATTGCCTTTATGTATATCACTATTTAAGTAATCTTAAGTTTTTCATAAAAAAAAAAAATTATATACCTAGGTAGTTTAATTAAGATTTTATAGCAACTTAAAAGTAAATACTTATTACATCTATAACATTTTATTAAATTTGTATAGTATTTGACATATATGTCGACTATTACATACATATTTATGAGTGTACTAAAAATAGGCCTTGTTTTATATTAGAAACGTTTAAAATAAATAAAAGTTTAGTGTTAACATTAATTATTTTTTCAACAAATGCACATTATGATTATTTTCATCAGAGAGTTATGATTTAAAATTTACCTGTTTCTTAATTAAACATAGTTATTTAAATATAGGTATATTATTTTCATTCTATGTAATTTTATTATATTTCTATTTATTTTATAAATACATTTTTTTTAAAAGTATTTAAATACTGATATTGACTAAAAAAAGTTGTTCTATGGTATAAATACATTTAAAATCCTTTTTATATTAATAGGCTTGAATTTTATAAGCATGTGTTTTTACATGATAAATTAATATGTATTATAGTGAATAATATAATAATAAACATAATATATTGTCCGTATTCTTATATAATATTTTCATTATATTAATATAATATATATATTAATATCTTCATTATCACATTCATTAATAAATATGTATATATTGTTATAATTTTTTTATAACAGATGCATCCTGTTTAATATAATGCAGGGATGGCAAACCTATGTCACGCGTGTCACAGAGTGACACGCGCACACAATTTCAGTGACACGTCAATTAAAATACAAATCGTAATTTTTAATCCACTTTCAATGAAAAAATCGGAAAAAATTATGTATTTATACTAACGTGTAATAGTACATAATATAAGTTAAGTTTGAATTTAACAATGAATA
>JAIPRM010000393.1:0-34150 GCA_025469315.1 Stegophylla sp. TES_Ste_2020 | reverse complement strand
AACACATGTAATAATATATATGTATGTTTATTTATATATATATATATATTTTTTTTTTTTGTGCTAGTTGTAGGTATTCGTTTATTATTATTATTATTTAATATTTCTATTATTATTATTATTATTATTATTATTATTATTATTATTAACTTGATGTTGTTTATTTATTTATACTTTTTTTCTTTTTTATATACATAATATTTTAATATCATATGATTCATGTTTAATAACATGGAATATTTTGATGTTTTGACACATTTTGTATTTTACACATCAATATATTTGAAGATATTGAATTGAAATACTAATTGAATAAACAGTTTCGACTCGTTTAATTTATATTTATATATTATATATAAATAAAAGAAAAAATGTTTTACATAATATTATTGCGTTACTTATTTATCTGTCAATTATAATTTCGTTTTATGTTGGTATACTTATTTGGGTGGATGTTATCTGTTTTTATGTTTTGGAATTATATACGGGTGATACACAAAATTATGACACAGTTACCGAACACGTCCAGACGACACTCAATCCCGGCTGATGAATCAAAAATGTTCAGTTGAAAGACATTTTAATTTGTAATGACATCTTTTTTGTGAATATGTGTGACGTGGAGTCATTTAGACTTGGTTAAATTATTAGTTTACATCATGAAAAAAATTGTAATTGATACATTGTTGTTTTTTATTTATTTATAATAGATTAATTTATTTTTCTATTATATCATTCATAAAGTCAGAGATTTATTTGTGTTAGGTCCATCATACACAGGATTTATTCAAGGCGGTAGAGGGGATTTCTGAGTGAGCAAAAGAAAAACCAAAAATGAAAAAGGTTACCAATTAAATTTTAACCGTCTACTAAAAATCTGTTTAAAATTGAGACATTATGACTTCTATTTTTTGGTGGCAATAGATTTACAGCTTAGATCACCTCTTAACACACACCTAAAAGGAATTTGTATGTGATGTTTCAATTAATTTCTATAATATAGGAATTATGTATGATATCGAGACACAGGAGGAATTAGGGGTTGGGGCGTGAAGCCCCCAATTATTTAAAGCCCCAAGATTTTTTGAAAATTGCATGACGTTAATGTCTTTACAGGGAGGAGCTTAATGAAACAACAAATAAACATGTTGGCCCCTACAATTTTTATTTTAATTGTGCCAATTTATCGAGAGCAGATTTTCGTATACTCTTAGGTATTGTAATATAAGCAAAGAAAATAAAACAGCCATACATTATGTTATGGGTCGAGTTTCTAGTACTAAAAGTTTTGGAGTTGCGACTCAAATTTCAAATTCTCCCAATTTAGTTTATGGCATGTTTTATTCGCTTTACTCATATTATTGGTAGTATTTCCTTGATTTTTTGGAAAAACTTGATTTTTTGGATAATTTCGAAGAAGTTACCTCTTTACACAGCATCACCCATAATCAATTTCTGATCTATAATAAAATTGCTAATACGTTTTACCATACGAAAGTGATTGCAGAGAAGAATCGAATTAAAACAAATAAAAAAAATATATCCGCTCGGAATATAAAATTAAAAAAAAAAATTGAGGATAAATTAGTCTGCAGGTGAAGTGCAACCGCGTGTGTCAATAATAGCCCCGCGATTACGCGGAATCGTGATTTCCGAGGGCAAAAGGGGTATGAAATCCGTGCGCATCGTGACTACAATATTGTTGAGCGATCGCGTGAACGATGATAATATTATGTTATTAAATTCGTATATAAAACTCGCTGATTTTATCGCGCAGACTACCGCGGCAGTAAAACACTCGAATCCTAAAATTTTGTACGCGCAACAATTAAAAGAATATGGAGGTTTCGCACTCCTTTAAAACACTAACCGAATTGTAGCCGATTGTTTATTTATTTTTTCAGCTTTTATTTACGGTCTAAATAAATTTCGTTGCTCGTAGAATATATCAATTATTTGCAAATTTAAAACTCTTGATTATTGATTATTATTTATTATTATCTTTTACTCTCGCGTTCATCCGTGTTAATCGGCGGAAATCAAAAGACGAAGATGGGAGAAAATATATTTTCAAGAGCAATTTTGATTATTTTTCGGTTAACGACTTTGTAGTTTATACTATTCTGATGATTGAGTATTTATAAAAGGGTAAGCGTGTATCAATCACTTGGGTTCTCGACTTTTAACAGTTCTATGGTGCCCTAGCCCAATCAAAAACAGTAAATTTCCATTGCCGATTACAAATATCGAAATCGGTTTTTTTCCCCCGGTTGAAAACCACTGTGTTAAATCATTCATTTAATCTTCTTTAAAATATTAGATTTCACAATATACGTCAGTACGAGAAAAATATTTGTTTTGTGTTATGATTGGTCGATGATTTTTTTAATCCAGTTACATGCAGATATGTATTTATTTATAAATGATAACAAGTTATTAATAATTGAGTCAACACTGATTATTTGAATAATGTATTCAAAGACACTATTACACTAATATGTTATTCCTGTATAGTTCATAATTTATATTATGTTTATAGTTATTAGCATCATTGATTAGTTATTGATTATAATAATTTAAGTCGGGATTTGTGTGAACTAAAAAAACTTAAAATGATATGCATTTACGCATAAAAAAAAAAAAAACAACTGTAAATTATGTATTTAATTTGATTTGCTCCTAATTTTTTTTAAGAAATATGTAAAAATATGCTCTTATCCTATATAAATGCATTATTTATAAGTAAACATATTTTTTTCATTCGTATTTCCAACTTTCAAATCAAATAAATAAAGCAGGACATATTTCGCACTATGGGTATTCTTTGCTCTTCGGGTGAGACTTGGTGGATGTGTCAAATTTTAAAGAAACAATAGATTATTTCTTTAATAAAACGATTCGGAGTGGAGATTTCGTTACAGTGGTTACCAACGTTAAAAATAATTAAATAAACAAAAAAAAATATTTATTGACTATTGTGTTACCAACGTTATCACATTCAACAAATTGTTATACGATTTTCCATAATAACTAAATAAACAATCAAAGCGAAGTAAAACGACGTGAAAAAAAATTTTATCTTAACATTTATTGACTATTGTCATGCTATAACCATAACGGTTACCATGGTTAATTAATTGATTGCTATCAAATTTTCTCTAGCAACTAAATAAATCAAAGCGAATAAAATAAAAGGTGTCAACCCTTTGAAATAATTCGAATTTCGAAAAATACTAAGTATAAAGTATCATCTGGAGCCGAATTTTGTAATTCCATCGAACTACATGCAATAGAGTCTAAATTTTAAGAATAATTTTTATGTCACGTAATGTTTGGTCGTTGTAGTTCAGGTTAAAGTCATTATTATTAGATTTTAAGTCACTTTTCTTCCTATTTTTGTATGCTTTGATTGCAGTCCATTACCCTGTATCTATTACACTAAACGGTGTACCTTCAACCGCTGGATGCTGATTTGTATCTACTCCAATAATTATAGGTAATAAGTTAATAAACACGTATTGCGCGACCGTAGATCATATTCTCGATCAATGTCGAACGACGTCCGACCTGCTGCACCTGGCTAGGGCCACACCAATTTATAATAATAATAATAATATATTACATTAATATATATATCCACACGCGGCCCCTACTCCAGAAAAATTCCGATTTCCCGTTACGAACAGGTTGGATCGTCCGTGCTTCGAGTGTTTAATATTATGATGTATTTAATGAGAGAACCGCGACGAAACGGCGCGGGGATTTCGGCGTGTATAATGTGAGATTGTAAACGATTTTACACGCATGCCAGACGTGTATAATATTGTTACCATTGGCGCAACTTGGAAAACAAAGGCTTTGGGGGGGGGGGCTAATATGTTTATTTTATTAATTTAGCCTCCCAAAAAGGCATTAACCTTTTGTAATTCTCAAAAATTCCTGGGGGGGGGGGCTATGAGCAGTTTTAAGAGGGCTTAGCCCTTTCAAGACCCCTTCTAATTGCGCCTATGATTGTTACTTAGATAGAGGACTTTACGCACATACAGATTTTCATATTTGTTGTCTCTGGACGCACGAAACATAGAAAATCTACGTAAGTACTCCATTACCACATTCATAGGCTCGCGCAGACATTTGATATGAGGTGTGCCTTGAAGAAAAGGCTTCCTTAGAATGGGCTATACCCCCAATACCAATTTTAAATTTTACGCATAGGTCTATCAGCGCATTTGTAAATTTAAAGACAGGCCAATAAAACACAAAAAAATAGGGATGCCAAAGTATATACCCTCCCCCCCCAAATGGTCTTCCTGTATCTTTCCATTTTTATCTCAGTCCGTGCTGTATAGTAGTACGTATATTATTATAAATTATGATGAATATAATATTAAAATATATAATTTACAGATTCCTATAAACACTGTACTATACTACTTTCATTGCTGTATAACACTTGTGGAATATCTATATTATTAGGTCTATTAGTCTCTAATTTGGAGTTCTTGGGGAAACTGTAATTTAAAAAGTGATGAAAATTCAAACGATAAAGTATTATTATATTTCGTGGGTACAATGATAACAGTCTCTGGACGTCGGACGTAGGTACACGACTCTCACTCGCACGAACAATGTGTGTATAATAAAATATGTAAATATAAATATAAATGTATGGTAAAAAAAATGTAATTATCACGGTGTAGGAACGACACGCGCGTAGACTCGTCAGACGACTGTAAATTATAATGAAAAAAAATAATGATAATAATAATAACAACAATAATTGTTGTGATAAAAAAAAAAAAAATAAATAAATAAATAAATTATCCGTCGGTAATGATTTATTTCCTAGTAAACGGAATACATTAAAATATTATATTTACGCGTTCTATAACGTATTTTTTCCCCGTAGCAACGGTCGGTCGCAGATATCGTTATATTTTATGCATAGACATGTGTATAGGTACTGTTACAGCGGAACTTTGCGCGTTTAAACAGTTTTATGAATGGAACGATTGGCCTACTTTTGGCGAGTGCAGGTACCTACTTGAAGATATTATCTTTCGCGCGCATGAAATTTGTATTCATAGATTTGCGTCTGACGAGAACACGAGTTGCGCGTAAATTGTTTTCAAACGTGAAGTTTTTTTCCATAATATTATTATACACCGTCATTAACGCATGATAAAATCATTGCGCGCGTAAGAATAATAATTATTATTATTATAATGATGATAATAACGATAATAATAATAATTATAATAAAAATAATAATGATAACAAAAATAATTTAACTCCGTTCGCCCACGTGCGCGTATGCGTGAATGTCGGATGATTTGCTCTCGTAGCGTAAGGTGACGTCCTGTTTTATTACAGGTTCATCCTTTAATTCATCTTGGTGTTTCTGTCATGTTATCCAGAGAAATTTCCTACAGGACACTTTTAGTTTAAGTGACAGGGTAAATTTCAGATTGGACAGCTGTTATGAACGAAAAATCTTGAAAATTTCCCTGTCATAGAATTATCCATTACAAAATAAAATCAAAGAAGAAACAGTTTATAATTTGGTCTTAGGTTGTCCCCATTCTGCTCTTATTTAGCATTCGATTTACATTATTTTAAAGGTAAACATTTAAGGATAATAAACAGTTCAACCCTCAGAGACATTTTTTAAAGTAGAACAAACTTTTGACCTTGCGGCGAACACTTTTATTTATCATTGGCCGTATCTTATTATATAAAATATTATGTATAGGTATGCGCATAGAAAAGAGATACACCAACACCTATCATCATGGCCGGTGCCCGGTGGTTAATTATATTATCTACTGTTGTTGTATACAGATATGTGTGTGTTAGTATTCAGTTATGTATTATATTATAATTTATATTTATAAATGTATACAGTACGACACTTGATTGTCACTATTCGTACACATCATATTATAATATATATACAATATGTGTGATGAAATTCAAACGTCACATATTGTTTGTCTTTATAATATATAATATTACAATACTCTCGTTTGTAGTCGTATGAGTGCGAGTGTCGCACGTTTCAGCTGGACTTGAACTGTCTTGGAAGAAAATTTGAATAACAAAACGCCGATGGTCTGTGTCAACCCGTCACTCGGGGCCACGTTTGTAGGATTGTTTAGGTGAACAAAGTATTTTCGGAGGCTAAGGCCACTAACCTACACCATGAAATAGTGTACAATTCTCTGGAGTGTTACACAATGCGTATATGGACCGTTACGGTTTACAAATCTAAATATCTCGGAAAAGTCGAAAAAACAAAATCGTATTGACTTCGGTAGTCTTACCTGTATATTTTTTTTTTTATGTTTATTTAATGAGAATATGGTATGGCATCCAAATCGTATATAATATTACTTTATAACGACGGGGAAAAATTACTTCGGAGTCTATAATAGTTTTGCAGTTAACAATATTTCAATGCAACTATAAATACGAGTAATAATTACAAAGTTATAATAATATATTAACGTAGGTAAGTACAATATTAATATTTCGATAATAATTTACGGACGTTGTTATTGTGTCGTATAGATAATAGGCTTTAATATTTTCTTACAGTAGCAAACTACTTACAAGTTACAATAACTTACTTAAAATTAAATTTCATTTTTGACGAACGAGGATAAAAAAAGGAATACGGTTTTATTTCGATCTTTTATATTTATTATTTTTGTTTATTTCATTAAAGACGTTTAGATTTAAATTGGATATTTGCTTAAAATTTATTAAACTTGTACGGGTACAACATGTTGCTTGCTTTCGATAAATAATTATGCGTCGCTTTTAAAAAATATATTTCACGCGCATACGTCATACCTATTACATTAAATTATTTTCACTGAAGGTCAAAGATCAAATAAGAATAATAATATAATATTATACAATATGCACTGCACGTGTACTGCATGTAAAATACATAATCTGTTTAAAAACGTTCGTCAAGTGTTCTATATTTTGTAAGTTGCGATAAATCTGTGATATTTTTTATTTTGAAAAAATTGAGCACTCGGAGCAACCAAACATAAAGTTTCCATCAAATCCGGTAGCTTGTATCCATATGATACATGTACCATTTCTTAGACGTAGGTATACGGTAACAGTAGTACACGTTTATACACCTCACGAGTCGTGATGTATGAAGTATATACCTACGCTTGCACAAACGCACGCACGCACGCGTACAAATTATATATATTATACATTGCGTACGGAGACCGAATTTTTCAAAGCTTAGACGGACCGCGACCGAGGATAAATACCACGTGCGCAGGAGGGGGGGGGCCGGGCGGTGATATATCATAGTCATTCGTTCGGAAGAGAGTACTTTTTATTATATGATGTTTTTTTTTTTTGCTCCTCTATGTCCCCGGCTCGCGGATGACTTTTCGTGGATAACACGAGGGTTTACGCCGGCAGCAATACGCGCGCGCGCGCACAAAAACAAAAACTAAAAAAAAAAAAAAATGAAATGACGTCTATATTTTTTCTTCTCGGCCGACGTGAAATATATATATATATATATATATATATAAGACTCTCGTCGATTCGTTGGTTGAGACCGTTCGGATATCGGAAATGTTTCCACGGGCGCTTGTCGCCGCAGGGGTGCGTAATAGACATTTCCGAGACACTCGGACACACGCGGATACCACTTTTTTGCCTCCCCGTTTTTTTTTCTTTTTCTTTTTATATAATGTCGTATTGTCGCTTATCATTCGTTTCGCCTCCCCTCTTTCATCCAACGGTAAGATTTATTGCAGTTATAGCATTCACATAATTTTTTATTTTCTTTTGTTCTCGATGAGAATGTAACCACAATAATTTAGTACGAGCAGACCGAGTAATTTCGTGGATTAAAAATGTAAATTAAAGTATAGACAAGAAAACCGGACATACTTCGCATCACGGATGTTCTTTGTTCTTCGGTTGAGATAATCGTCTTATTGAAAAAATGATTTACTGTTTCTTTAAAATTGTACACACCCATTGAGAGTATCTGACCCGAGGAACAAAGAATACCCGTAATGGGTATTCGGCTTTCTTGTCTATAGTTTATTTATCTTTGCTTAACTTTATTTTACATTAGGTATTTAAATTTATTTTACTTTACTTTATTTCTTTTGTGATCTAAAAAGCTGATCACAAATCAAAATCTAAATTAATAATGGTTGAAATTGTTGATTTCTTATTTTTGGTTTTGAACAACTACGATACTGACCCACTGTGTACTACATCAGATCAGCTGTGGTCATATTATATTGAGCCGGTGCGGAGTTCGAGCGGAGTCAATTGTTGACTCACTACCTATAAGTAAGTAGCGGGATGGTACGCGTATTCGTGGGTTAGGTTAGGTTTGTAGTTTTTCTTCCAATCGAATTTCCAAAATTAGATTTAAAATTGTCCGTTCAATGGATTTTACGATGACGTAGAAAACTATGCCAAACACGGCCCCTATGGGCGACTTCACGTATCCATTATATATTTTATTTATATTACACACATACAATATATACGTTGCCGGCGGTTGTTATTGGGTACTCGTTCTCCGTTCACGCTTAATCCGCTCGATGTGATTGAAAATCCATCGCTTAGAACGGAAATATAATAATAATAATACATTCTCGGAATTCGACGGGTACAATGCTGCGCGTGCTCTTCTGTTCGCCGCGAATTCGACCGTGTTATTCGCGTCGATCGTCTCGGGAAAATACACCGGACAACAGTTAATAACAGTCACGGTAATTTGCATATTGTCGATCACGATTCGTATAAACGACCGACGCGGTGTCGGGCGATCGCCGTTTAAAATAATAATATGTTTGTATATCATTATAATAGGTACTCGTGTACGAGAATGTAAAACCCAAACGGATAAAAGATATTTGGCCCGGATACGCCACCGCCTAATGAAGTACGTACAATAGGCGTATAATATTAATACTATTGTGTGTTTGGATTTATAGTTTCTTCTCGATAATTCTGGGACTGGATTTTTTTTTATACACACACGTTCTCATCGTATCGGCTCATACGAGTCGCATATTAACGCGTAGCCTGTTGATCGCAGACCCTAACGTATTTCAAAACAGAATTTTCCCATGCCGTTTCCTCCGGATTCTCTCCCTTCGATGCTGTTAACTGTGTTAACTGATGGTCGATTGTATTCTGCCGGGGTATCATAAACGACCCAGAAAATAGAATATTTTGTAGGTAACAGAACGGCGTAGTAAACTCTACCGATTTTTTTATGTAACATTTTTCAATTAAAATCGGTTTCCACGATAATCTATATAGTTCGTGTTTGTGTAAATGCAGAAGGAACTTCATCGAAGACTAGTGATTCCGTATTAAAGACTATTAATGTTGATAGTACGAGTAGAATTGACAATGCGAGTGGGTGAGAAATAAAATCATAAGCGAAGAATTTGAGAATAAGCTGCAGAAGAAGCATTTTATGCGAAAATCTTCATGAGCTGTTGGAATCGGTTTTAGAATCGTCTTCCATTGGTCATCTGTAGAAAGAATTAACGAGTTAAAGATCTTAAATTTGAAATTTCGCTTAATTTCACTAAAATTCTCTCTCTAATTATTTAATAATAATAATAATAAGGTTGAAAATATTATAACAAGGAAATTTCTAATTCTATTCGATCGGGCTGTATATACACAACCACAACGCGACAACCACATCGCGGTATATAATCGTTGGCGCGGGAAAACGGTCCTTCATAACATAAAAAACCCACTTGTAGATCATTATACACGGAGACGACGAGCACGTGCTGCTTGGTAGCCGTCGGCAACGACTTTCTCGACAGTACTAGTTATTATACTGTTGAAAATCAATGAAATTATTATTCGTTTTCGTATACGAAACATATTATAATAAAAACGTACGCAACACTATACCTTGAAACGAATATTACTTTAATAGTAATTATTTGTTTTTCATATACGACGGATTCTATGTACAATCGAGATTAGAGACGTCAACTGAGTATCAACAATAGACACATAGCAACAATAATAATATGTAATGCGATGTGTGTGACGTGCTACGTGGAATTATTATATTAATAATGATATTATTTACGCTACGAATATATTACTATGATCTAAAGATTTCGTATTTTATATTATTTGCGTTAACGGTCTCACTCATAGTCTGCAGCAGAGTGCGAAAAATCAAAGGAGCGCGACCAAAGCGAAAACGAGTCGAATCGTTTACATTATTGTAGAGAACACGATATTCCAAAATATATTGTATTTTACAATAAGTCAATATAATAATATTGTGGTGTCTGTTTGAAATTTTGATAATTTTCTGATCCCTGATTATAATCAAGCTTTATCTTAGGTTATGAGCGAAGTGAAGAAGCTAATGTTTTTACAATGAAGTTTATTTTATTTATTTTTTTTATGTGTACACGTTTTTGTATAGAAATACTCGCCCAAAAGTTTCGATCAGCAACTTTTTGAATCACGATTTGTCTCTAGATGGTAATTTATCAAAATGTTCAATAGTTTTCTTAAAATTTGGGAAAAACTACCTAAAATTTGACAAAAAATGACTCGGAAACCATCTTTTTTTTAATTTAAACTTTATGAAAATTTAAATATAGATTGACATTAATATGAAAAATATTTTGGCGCAAGAAAATTTTGAAAATGTGAAAAAAAAATCGTGAAATATAAAATTGGCTGAGTAAAACATAATTTTTTTTTTTTGTTATCATAACAATTGTAGCTCTGCTCAGAATCGTCTAATTGAAGAAAAGATTTATCGTTTCTTTAAAATTCAATGCACCTACAAGAGTATCCTATTCGAGGAGCAAAGAATACCCAAAGTGTGAAGTATGACCTTTTTCCTTATATTCGGACTTTTCTGTTATGTAACAAAAATGTTACTTATCCCCCCCCTCCCGATACTAATTTCCTTACCAGGTCTGTGCTTAACCATAACGTTAGTGAATACGAGCGGCAAGAAACTTGCAGGATTTATACAGAACGTATATATAATATTGATCTAAGTAAAAAGATTTTTTTGAAATCTCAAACGGTTGGAATGGTCTGACTATAATACGCGTACTAGGCGTGCAGATAAAATAATATACGGCTGGTAAGGTCTCTACAACGTTACGGGATAAACCGAGTTACAAGCGATTTAAAAGGATCAAGTGGTGAAAGGCAAGAAGAATTGAAGACGCCGAAAATCGAGAACGTTTTTGGTAGAAACTGCGAAATGCTCTGAAACGGTCTGTAGGCGGAAAATAAACTATAACTGAGATAATAATAAGTGCAATAACTAAATCGCAAAACACGATGCGCGATAATATTATTATACCGCCACGTATTTTCTCTATCCTTATGCTCGGCGATTGTCACAAGTCTATAATTTACTCGTATGATAAATTGTTATTATACTCTACTTTTCGCTAAATATTTTGACGCTTAACGGTAATACGTGCAGAGTAATATTGTTTTTTTAATTTTAGATTCTGAACGAAGTGAAGAAGCTAGTGTTTTTACAATGATGTTTATTTATTTTTATTTTTTTTTCTGTGTACAACTTTTCGTATGGAAATACCCGTTCAAAAGTTTCGATCAGCAATTATTTGAAACCGGATTCGCCTCTAGATTTAGAGAGGTCATTTTTTGAATTTCTCAATTCTTCAATTTTTTTTTTCTACCCAAAATTTGACAAAAATGACTCGGAAACCTTCATTTTTTGATTTGAACTATATGAAAATTTAAACATAGATAGAATATAATATAAGAAAGATTTTGGCGCAAAAAAATTTCGGACATTTTTTTTCTCATTTATTTTTTATATTATTAACTCTCTTTGTTCAGAATCGTTTTATTGAAGAAATGATTTATCGTTTCTTTAAAATTCAATACACCCGTCATGAGAATCCCACCCGACGTGCGAAGAACACACTTTTTTTTATTAAAAATAACGATATCAGTTAAAAATGCTTTTCGATAGGACGATATTATATTATTGTAGCGGCGTGCGGCATCAGATATTTATTATAACATCTCTCTGTTTTTACATTACCGACACGTGTCACGTGCTCGTCACACACGCGTGTTTTTAATAATTATTATTTCTTACTGTACACACACAAGCAATGCTTAATGAATTTTCGTATGTACGCACTTGTTTCTGTTTAGGAACCGATAAATATAATATGACGGCACTTAATAGTAGGTACTGTATTCTTTTTTTTTTTTTTTTTGTTTCGTGTTTATACGCGTAATAAATTCGACTGTGGAACTCAACAGGTTACTCGGTCGTTGCTCGCAAACAGATTATAATAATATAGAATATTATTATCGTGTTGATATTATATAGCGCATTATTGTATTATTTTCGTGTGTATTTGTGCTGTTGTATGTTGTAGATTTCACGTGTGATTTATCATTGTTAGTTGCGGATGTGTCTACCGGATTTACGTAATCTAACGAAAAGAAAACGTGAGTATTTCAAGTATCAACAAGTGGCCCAAGTGTTTCTACACGGAGAAGATAATGGGAAATATTAATAATAATATGCGTACTATGACGCAAAGATATTGCAATGCAATATTGTAAAACGGAATTGGTAACTGTTATTTTGAGAGAAAAACTGCGATTGATAAATATCGCTGTACGACGGTTGGTAGATCCAGTACCGCGATATATATGTTTGTAGAACGATGGATCCTTGTTGTACCATGAGGTCGAGTGAGGTTACGTGTAAAACTAATTACTTTACCAACGACGCCATAGATGATTTTCTCGTTGCAGAATACGTGTGGAGATAAGTGAATACTGGATCATAAATCATAATCATTATTACGACGGTGGTCTTTCGGGTCGGATTAACAGATTTTAACAGAATAAATGAATTTATAGTTTTTCATTATTATATAACAATTAACTACCTGCCTAGTATTACGTAAGGAATAAATAAACATGTTTTCTTTGTGTTTAAATGCAATGTACTCAATTTATTTGTTTTTATTATCTAAAAAAAATTATACAACAATAATGCATCTGTTGTTGCAGTGTTTATGATTAAATCAGAGAGAATAAATTTACGTGGAGGTAGCAGACGTGAATATTGAGTAGATCGGGAATTATACAATTTCGTTTTGTTTTAATTGTTGTCAAATTATATCGCATAACATCTTTGCCGATATCGTTTTGATCGCATTAAATAACTTCAGTTATCTTTCAAACAACACATAAAATAATAAAATATAATGAACTTCAATGTAAAAACACTAGCTTCTTCGCTCAATTCAGAATCTAAAATATAAAGCAATACTTTTTAAACATCCAAAAGCCTCCTCCTAGGTACGCCCCCTGAACTAGGTATACCTTAATATATTAATAACTACAAATAAATTTATTGTGTAAAATTTTTGAAAAAATACAAAGTAATTTGTATTTACTTGAGAATAATACAATAAATATATTATTTTGTATTTATTTATTATTGAACTCAAATGTATTTTGTATGTCACATTTATTCAACGAAAATCTATGTATTTAAATACAATTTTAGTAGTATTTTTCTAATCCCTGATTGTCGGCCAAGGGAAAGGGGCACGGGTGAAATTCATAGCAGATTTTCTACCGGATGTCGAAAAAGAGTAGTGAGAAAGATAGTGAGTAGTAGGTTTTAAAACGCGGACAATAATAATAATTATAATTATAAATTCGACAGTATTGCACTTGACCGAGGTTCGCGCGACGGTGGTGAAAGTTGATCGGGCGCTTGAGACCCCCCCCACCAACAAAAAATGAATAAATAGTTGTGGAAAAAAGTCTTCCGATCGCGCCAAACAGTAATAATTATAGTATAACAGCAATAACAACAACAGCGACGATGATCATAATAAAAATAACAAATAATAATAATCGCACCGGGTTTTGTGCCGGTTGAAATCCGTTAACGACACTCGTGGCGTAGTCGTTGTAAGTCGTAACGACTCATTAAAACTTCTTAATGAGTCTTTAAATCTTTTAATAACAGCGCGCGCCACGGAAGGAAACTTTGCATTTTGCTCCGTCGTCGCGGCCACTACTCTAACGACGTCGACGTACAGTGGTGCGGAGGGTGTTGAATCATTTTTATAGCATTGTATTACAGCCGGCTGCTGCACACAACGTTCAGTGGAAAAAAAAAAAAAAAAAACGTTATAAATATTATAAACTAATAATTTAATAAGTATGCGCCAAAAATCGAATATTATACAGTAGAACCTCGTATAAGTCAAAAATTTTGATAATTCGAAAAAAATTCTGTTCCCTCGTGAAAACCAAATCACCAAATTGGTGAATTTGTTTCCAGGTAAAAGTTATAATTTTATACAGTGTATTTTGGACAGGACAACTATAAAAAAAAATATGTGGTTTTTACCCATTGGTACGTTTTTTACTGTACTTTGTTTTGAGTGTGTGGTTTTTGGATGCAACTAGTGTATATATATTATGAGTGTATAATTATAGGTACCTACTTAAATAATATGTGTACCTATTACATAATATATCTTTGTATACGAGGTGAATTATTTTAAAGTGAATTCTTAATTGAGAACCATCATACTTACTTTCGCTAGGCATAGGAATTTGTAGCATGTGCTTTTTTTTCGTTATACACCAGGACATAGCTAATCAAAATACATTATGACTTTAATTATTAATGTTGGGTATTAACATAAATAAAATAACTCAATAATATTCTTTAGATTATTGAAAATAGCATAGTTAGTTATTACACAACAATGACCGATAATCGCATACCTTACTTACAAAAAAACAAAATATAGATAACAATAAACAACATTTTCGTGTTTCGTGGTGAAATGTGGTTTCATGTGAATATTTTCACGCCTCTCCTGAAATTTTGTGACGCCTCCCTAGGGGGCGTGCCCCCCAGGTTGAGAACCCTTGTTGTAGTGTATAACTATAGACCGAAAAAAAAAAAAAATTACAAATTTAATAACTTCACAGCTATAAGTTCAAAGTGGTAGTTGCCATCAAAGCAAAAATCTTAAAACTAAAAATCACAGGTAAAAAATAAAAAAAGAAAATTTCACAAAAATGTACTTCAATTAGTATTTTAAATTGTATTTAGGAAAAATTCAGATGCTACCTAACCTTATGTATTTTACAAAATTAATAATGAAATGTTTATACCTCATAAAATTTCACCCTGTATAAGACAATATTAGCATTTGTACAGAATGTAAAATACTTAAATGTCTGAAACCCGAGATATTGGCTATACCAATAACATATTGGTAGTCATTTTCCAGCGAAAATATTTGCACGCATTTACAGTTCCATTAATATTTTCGTCGGTTAAATATGTTACATTTTTTGATTCGCCGAATTCGTGTACTAACACGCTCTTGTGAAACGTTGTGTCGAAATTATTGCCGATTTTACTAATAATCATAAAAACACGCGCGTAAATTGTCGTGTGCGAAAAATTATTTTCTAAGTAGGTAACGCAACGATAATTTAACTGAATAAGGCATAAAAAAAAAAAAAAAAAAAAACAGAAAAACCTACAGCGGATTTGGGTAATAGTGTTGGGCTTATAATATATCTATACATTCACTGATCGGTCTGAAATAGTTAATTCCGGTGTCCTTCGGCCGAAATCCTTCGCAAACTCCCTTTGGTATGCATATTATGTATATGATTAATGTAGATTATCGTAATCTATTCGCGCACGCTGCAAACAAACACAATAATAATAATAATAATAATAATAATATAAAAATATTAGTAACAATAAATAAATAATTAATTCCATTACTGGGCCGATCGTCACGTGAAATTACCGAATGCCACGCACGTAATTTCGTCATATACCATATATACCATTGAAGTGTTCCGCAAAGAAACATGCAGCATAATAATGTGTATTATCGACGTTTCAAACGAAAAAGGACGTAACTCTCATTTTTTAATCATTTTTCAGGAGAGCAGTATAGAGTTTTCAAAGTTAAAATTTAATTTTTCATTTCAAATATTTTTAATATTTAGTTTTTTTTTTTAATAAATACATATTTAACCCTTTCAGACCCTCCCAGAGTCATTTCAATAGCATAACAAAATACGTTATTAAGTTTCGTTTAAATCACGTCAATGTGTATTATATCGATATTTATAAGTATTAATAGTAAATATGTGTAGATTACGAAAACAGTGCAATATGGTCAAAATTGAAATATTAGAAAATTAATCAAGTTAATACTTGATTATTTAATAATTAAAATTATTTAAAATGTTCCATTGTTTTTCCGAATGCCTGAATGCTTGGAAAAACTATTGAGAAACCGTATTTCACGATTCCTCAAAAGTACCGACTAGACCGCAGTAATTTTTCAAACTGGGTGTCGTAGCACACCAGTTTGCTGTGAACATTCGCTAGGTGTGTCACGATTTTTGAAAGATTTTTTTAAATTTTAAATATGTTTAGTTAAATAATTGTCCTTCCCCCCCCCAAAAAAAAAGGTCTAAAAATGTTGTTCATAGCTGAGGCATGTGCCGTGAAAATGTTGTGAAGATTACAGTGTGCTATGTTTAAAAAATATTGGATTGGGAACTAGATACAAATTCTGATTTAAAGTGGGTTTGAATAAACGATTTTAGACCACTCCTGTAAAAGTTTTGGACTAAATACATAATAGAAATAAGATACATAGGTGTAAAACCGACATATATACATGTGTGTGTGTGTGTGGTGTAAGTATATTTCATTACACTACTAATGAATTTTAATCTTCATAGATAAATATGAAGATAAAAACGAATGGAGTAATTTATACTAGGCACTTGATATTCATTTACTGGTATTTCAAGTGTTAACGTTCCCCAAGGTCTACGTATGATTGCAAATTATACTAACGAGACGAGAAAAATTGTGTTTTATAGAGTAGTCCTATTGCATTTTAATGAAAAATCTCCAATCTCCTATTATATTAATAAGGCTTATATATATAGTCCATCTGAGCATACATGTATCAGGTGCGGATCAAAGAGAAGCGCAATGGGAGCGACCAAAATTTTTTTTAAAGTACATACTAAAAATGTTTAATGTGTGTAAAAATGTATTAATTTTAAGTATATTTGATCGATTTTTGTCTAATCATCGCTTCTAAATTATAAGCGGTCCTGGATCTGCCACTGGCGTATATTATTAAAATGTTTAAAAAAGTGATGATGTTCACATTTGTAGACATAGGTATTCCGAATCAAGTATACTCGACACGGGGCTCTAAATTGTTATTAAACGCTGGAACTTTGAAGTACTGTTTGGAATATAGTAATAGCTTAAGGTCAAGATGGGGGTGGGGCGTAACCTGTATTATACATTTTACCATAGAAATAATGGACCATTTGCTGCGCATAAGTAGCGACAAACTAAACAACCCGTTTGCGCAAATTTTTATAACCGGTTTGCGTACAGCTTTTCCTTAAAAAAAAAAATAAGAACGTTTTAATTCCTATTCGTAAAAATGAATTTGATGAATTAAATGACATTTGAGTCTAACATGAAGTGTGGCTAAAAAGTGTGAATATAGAGATTGAAAAAATAATCATTTGATAGGTTGAAATCAAAACGAATCTTTTTTCGCATAGACGTATTGGAAACTGACATGTCCTGATTTGTGCTGAAACAAATTTTTACACAAATTCACAAAAACACTTTTGAAAAACAAATGATTTTTTCGAAAATGGTAGTAATTAATACAGATTGTGCGCAAATATGCCATTTATAAAAACCAAAAAATATAAATCCATAAATGTGATCCAAAAGCGAAAAAAAATTAAAAAAATATTTATTTTATTTAAATCATGATATTATTAATTATTGAGCTTTTACCAGATGCATATGCTTCATTTAAAATTCAAATTACAAATGGAAAATACATAGTTATAAAGCTAAAATTGCCAAAAATATGTGTGCTATTAGTCACCATACATAATTACCATTTACTATCGTTCATCGTAATTTTTTGATAAAATATTAAAATTATTTTTGAAAAATAGTACAATATATTCGAGAAATAAGTATAATGAGCTTCAAATATTAAATTAAACTTTAATAAATGCTACGAGTGCAATATTGTACCAGGTTAAATAAAGGCGTAAAACATATTTACCCCACTACCAAGGTACAAAAGTGCAAATCAATTTTGCATTTTTGGGCTATCGGTAAAAATTGACCATTTGCGTTTTTGAGTTGTACCAGTACTCAAACGGCTCGTATATACAAAAGTACACAAAAGGAATGAACCTCATGAGTTTCGTTCATATATATGACCCACCGAATAACGGTGTCAATACACTTTAATATTATTTGTATATGACGTGGTATCGATAAGCACGGTAGAAATTCGATGACCTTTTTTTTTGTGGATTTTCGGGAATTCTGAAAACAATTAGATCATAATATTACAGCCCAGTGTCCACACGAACAATTATTATGTATTAAAAATGTATGTTATATTCGTTTAATTTTTAATTTTTTTATCAATAACGCAAACTTACTATTGTCACTAATTATTATCCTTACATATAGCCCACATTGCGTATTTGAATGTAAATTAAAATTTCAAGGAAACGTAGAGAAGTTTTCGGCGTAATGAAAAAAAAAAAAAAACGAATTATGATAGTATCACGGAGTGCGCTTTTAAAATCGATTTCATCGTTTGTCCGCATGTAACAACGACAACACCGACAATATTTTATTTTTGAATTTAACTGTATTGTACGTTTTTTTATGCCAATTCTGAACTGTATGATTTTCTCACGAAAAAAGGCATTATAATAATAATTTTGTTTAAATTTAATGTGGAACATATTATTACATATAATATTTGTGAACAAAACATTATAGTTTTAATGTAGAGTAGATGTAGATGAGCGTATATTGTGTTAAACTGCAGTTAATGAATCGCTACTGAATTTATTATTACTTTTGCATAATATTAAATAATGAAAACTGAAAACAATTTCGTTTTATATATTTTTTACTATCGAATACACTAGTGCAGGGGTGGCAAACCTTTTGAACACTACGTGTCAAAAATTACCTTTTCGAGTATGCCATGAGAAATATTGTATATATATATATATCTTTTTTTCTTTTCTTCTTTTTCATATTATATTTGTTTTTGAGTAACTAAAATCAATATAGGTAAAAAAACTGCATATTTTGCCGTTTTTACTCAAGAGTTTTTCTAGAGTTTTTCTAGAGTTTATTAAGAAATTTGGAATATTATCATTTTATAGGGTAATGATGCGAACAATATTTATCATGATACATTGTAAAATCTTTCGCCATTCAGAGTGAAGAGATGAAGTTTCTCAGAATCCCAAGGTTAGGTTAGGTTAGGTTCACTGAATCACTTTTCTCGTTTTAGATTCTGAGTGGAGTGAAGAAGCTAGTGGTTTTTTTTTATTCAATCCAACAGCAGTGGTAAATTTGATCGACTCTAATATTTATTGTTTATTTATTTTTCTAAACACTGTATTGTATTGTGTTGTCATTATTACTCTAGTAGAGAAGAACAAAAATCGTAAATAATATTATGCACGAAAGGTGTTTTACGTTGAGAATCGAATCAGTGTTACTTTTGTTCTTACCCACAAAAAAAAAAAAAAAATGGCATTTTATTTTTCGTCTCGGACAGCTCATGTGAGTTTTTAAAATTAAGAAAAAAAAAAAAAAAAAAACAACGATTTGAGTGTATAAAAGGTCGGGGAACCTTTCCCCACCGCGCGTATCGCTCTAAACGGTGCGCGGTGGAACTTTCTTCGCCGCGGTCGTCGTGTAAATAATAATAACCGATTTCACGGTCACGATCGAAGCGCGTTTTACTCGGGCACGTTCGCAACCGCCCCTCCTCCCCTCCCCTCCCAACCCGTTGCGCCGTATATACGATGACATTACGTACAGATTTGGTGCCGTCACCACCACATAACTACTACTACAACTGCAGTGTCGTCATAAATAATATTATTATTATTATATGATATTTCTCGTCCTTGGCGCGAATTTCGCAGCGACGACGACAATGGACCGGCGGCGGTGACCTGGCCAAGGTTAGCGCACGGCCGACACAATGTGTAAAACATGACGTTATCGAAAAAAAAAAAAAAAAATTATTGTTATATTATATTATTATTGTTATCAATTTTATTGTTATCGCGATGTAATTTACACAGTCGGGTTTCCACGCCGCGAAATTTGGAATATAATCTTTGTCCTTACAATATTATTCGTCGTCGTCGTGGTCGCATAATACCGCGAGATCACGGTCCAAATCGCATATCGAAATGATTATCCTACTCTTGTACGTATTAATAGAAAATTGTCCCCCGATCGGCGGCCTCGACTGTCGCGTGGTTTGCGGCAACTATTTTATTTTATTATTGTTGTTGTGGGTTTCTATAGCCTCTTCAAAGTTTTCGAAACGACTGATTGCGCATACAGGGTGTTCGACGAGGGTTAAGTACCTTTTGCGCGACATCACCTGAGATAATTTAGAAAATAATAAAAATAAAAATAATTAATAATAAATTACATAATTGAAATGTTTAATGATTCATTTTTGTTTTCGAAAACAATTATGAATTATATTTGTGTCATAGTTAATCCATTATTTAATATTTATTGGATAACACTTATTTGGTCATTCGTTATTGATGTTTTTTTATGGAAACTCAAAAAGTTAACAAAAAAATGTGAATATTTGAAATAAAATAATGAAACGTCAAATTTTTTAAAAAAATAGACTAAAAGTCTACAAATTTTTGAAAAATAATAAATTTTTTAAAATATAAAATATTTTTAGTCTTTGTTATAAAAGTTAGAAGGTATTAAAGTCTTATTTTTTTTACTTTTTATGATAATGTGATTAATATACCAGATAAATACCAATGGGGCGTACACAGGGAGACTAAGGGGCTAGTGCTGCTCATCCCCTCAATTATCCATATTATATTTTATTTTGCATGGGAAAGAACAGTTGAATGAAGTCAGGTCCTATGTTTTTTTGTTTTCTGACAATGTTTTTAAGTAAATATAGTCGCATGAAATCTCGTTTAATTCTTCTGCAGGTCATAAATATCGAGTTCTATCCTGGGACTCCACTTTATCGTGTGTATTTTGTGCAGTATGTTCACAAGCTCGTAAACTTTTTTTTTCACCGTCACAGATAATGATTGTAATAATAATCGTTTAGAGAAGTTCCTCGCAAATCGATGATGTTAAATTAATAATATTTTAGTATAACATAATATTACAGTTTGTGGTCATCGTCATTATTCGCATTGCGTATGAACAATAATAATAATAATATATTAATATAAGTGCCATATTACAATAATGTGAATCTTGCTATTCCGTTTTGACCTTCCATGCCACCATTGATTGTTGTCGTTGATCTTTTTCGCTTTTTACATATACATACGAACGGCAGAAAATGTATGCTACCTGCAGGGCCGTGGAGAGAAATCAAGGGCCCCAGAGATAAACTTATCCACCCTCCTCTATATCAAATATTAAACTTAGCGTTGTCATTTAAAATGTGTATGACAAAAAGAAAGTCGATATAAGGTATATATATATAATAAGGTAGGTTCAAAGAAAAAAATCATGTAACGTGGAACAAAGTGATTATTATATTATTAATACAAAAGTATAATAATCTAAACAGACTTTTCGCGTTGTCTACACTCTCAAAATATTAAATAACTAATTTTTTATTTATCTAAAACAAATCGTTGAACAATAAATTGATTTTGTGAAATTTGTTTGCAAAATTAATAGGTACCTACCTATGTCCAGCATTTAATTTTCAATTCTATATGTGTTAGTTTTTTTATTAAGTAAAATTATGAATTTATAAATTAATAATAATTTTTCTATTAAAATAATGATTAGGTAAAATATAGGGCTTGGTTATTTTTTCGGAAGGTCTGAGCCCTGTTCGTGGCATCGGCCCCATGGCTACGGCCCCGGCTCCCCCACTCTCTCGTCGGACTTAGCTACCTGTAATACACATACGCCTTATATAGTGTACTCAGCACTTGCATTGTATTATTGTTATGAAACGAGCGTTATTAAGAGACCTATGTTGTATCCAACGGTCCAAAGGTTTTCCACTCGCATATATCTATATTATAATAACGAAAATTGCGCCCCATTTCTCTTTCACCCCTTTATCAGGGTTATATCTGTCTCTTTCACTATCTCACACGTCGTATTCTCTGGCCACGATGAAAACTGCACGTCACAATGTCCGTCAAAATGGTCCGTCTGTGAAAAGGTAAACGATATTGTATACGGAAATCGCGTCACTGCACTCGTCGAGTAACAATTCTTACTATAATATAAATTATTATTCGTTTAGAATATGAACACGTACGAATCACCTTTGTTGTCGTGACTCACTACCCCGTATATTAAAATAGTAGATAAATATTTCCCAAAATATGCATAAATCATTCAGTTATCAAATAGCTTTTGAAAAGGAAATAATATATGTTTATATTTATATGCAGGATGTCCCAGTACGATTTGATAAATGCAATATTTTGACTTTTTTTTTTTTAAAAAAAGTCATTACTACAGCATTCCCCTACAGCAATAATGTATAATTCTTTTTTTTTTTACTACTCAAATTTTCATATTTGGAATTTTATACAAACTGTTGTAGAATAAATTCAAAATTGCTATTTTGGTAAACTTGATTTTTAGAAAAATTAATCTTAAGCACTGTCATTAATGGAAGGTGCATGCGAGAGTGTAATCCAAAAAAAAAAAAAAATGAAGTCGAAACGGCTAAATATAAAATTGCTATAATAATAATGACCTATGATCAAGACGCAGTCGAAGCTTGAAAACTAATAAATCTTACAGAACAACTACAGTAATTTATAATAATATCTTAATGGCATTTATACGCGCGATTTCGTTTAACACTACGCTCTCTAGTGGCTTAAACGCGTACCCCATTTTACGCGGTTTGTGTTTTCCTGCGAGTAACAAATTGTTTTATACTATAATCAGATTGTGCCTCTCACCATCCCCAAACACTATATATTTTCGCCGAAACCGTGTGCAGATAATATACTTGCATTTTTTATTCGTACTCCGACTAAACCGCCGTCGATACGGTGTTTCAGATAGCACGACTATGTGTTATTAAAATATACCGCCGGATGTAATGATTTATAATGAACTTTTGACACACACACACACACACACTGTATATACTTGCATATATATGTATATTTATACACACACACACACATACATATATTGTACGTCAAGGTAAATATTATAAAGTGTGCTTTTAATACATATTATATTTTTTGCTATAGTTGATGTTTTGATTTATAAAAATGTCGTGTACGTTTTTTACGCAATATAATGCGTTTTTGATAATCACCGCGAACGATTTGTGTCATTTATAATAATTTTTAACGATAACGCGACACGCAAACGAGCCGTATACATGTTATAAGTACCTACGTAATAATATACGAGCAACTGTGATAAGATTAAAGCTCGTCGGTTATTTTATTTATTTTGTCTCGTAACACTACTCGAAGCTCAAAACATGATAGGTACGTTTTTGTTCGTCCTTTTTGTGCAATCTCCGTCACACCGTTAACGAGCCAGTAAGTATCGCGTTGAATCAATTTGCTGTCCACCGACAAAATTTAAGAGAAATATTACCCCACACCACCATTACTAGTACCGACACATTTTTTTTTGGTGTGTGTTTCTTCGTTAATATATATTGTAAAAGAAAATCATTCATTTTAACTATTTAATTAATTCTTAGCGTTTACATTATATTATTGGTTTTATTGTGTAATATATTATGATAATATTTGTATATATTCTATTTTCAACTTATACTTTGACAATAAATTTTATTGCGAGAATTTTTTTTTGAAAATTTGCTACCTCCACGGTTAAACCGAGGCAATTGATCCACCTCGTCCTCCGTAATAAATACGGCTCTGAAACGAGGGAAAAACAAATGACCCCCAATAAGAAATCATGCTCTCGCCGTGTTATCCTCCGACCCAGTTTAAATTAGTCGAATCAATGGAAACGCACAATGCCGTTGAACGTTGAAACCATTTAACTCGTGTATTATAGTTATTATAACTTTGAAAATAATGATAATAATGTAATTATTATTATAATATGCATGCACGAGTCGAAACGGCTTAGTCGTGTAATTTAAAGTTTTGCCCTTTCCACAGCCCAAAACTATTATGATAATAGGCTGAAGATGATTTAATAATTCCGAGAGGGTGAGAGTGGTGGACAGCGACTGCCTCTCCGCCTGGAGCAGATAGCTTTCATTGCGTATACGCAATAGTTTACAGTGGTTTTCTAGGGTTTTCGTTACGAATGAAAAGGAAAAATAGATTTTTTTTTTTAGCGATATTTTTTTCAAATCAATATATATATTGGACAGGTGATTAAAAATTTGAATGTCATTTGTAAATAATATAAAAAAGAAAAAAGGAAAAAGAAAGTTCGTAATTATATTTTGAAATAACTAATACCAGTGTCGAAGAATGACTAATATTTATTATTACATTAATAGAACAACTTGTGAATTATGTATCGACTTTGTACTACCAGATGATGATGAAAATAATTATTATACGTCAAGCCGTACAACTTTTTATTTTATTATGTATTGCTTTATTTTATAATATAAAGTATGTATTATATTTCGTATATTTTATAAGAAAGTTTTTGTTTATACATATTAATAAATAATAAACTATTTCAGATTCGCCCTATCCTACGCTGGAATTAATTTTTGATGTTCCAACGAAGATACGTCTTCTGTTTAGGGAAGAGCACGAGGGTGAAATATCTTATTAAGTGGAGAGGGCCACTAAAATACTAAGATAAAATACTAAAATAATAAGACGGCTTAGCACGCCTGTATAAATTACAATAATATGACGGCGTCCACAGCTAATTATTAGACTTTTAGCATCCCGAGTTGGATGTAGATAGTTCTCTCTTCTCCAACTCATCGTGCAATGTAGTTATAACTCGTTATAAAAGAAATCAAAAGCAAATAAATTTTTGTAAATTCTAATCATGTTTCTTGAAACGTTTATAAATTATAATTTAAAAATTTACTTAACAATAAATTTAAATATTATAAATAGTCGCTGTTAATATGCAAACATTATTTTGTCGTCTCTTGTTATTAAATGTTCTGTCATATTTTACAAGCCAGGTTGTTAGTTGAAGTTGAATATAGCTCATTTAGCGGCTAAAGAAAGTTAAAAAAAATAATTAATATACATAATATTTTAAATTAAACGTAATTTTAATAATGTAATTATTTTAAAATTGAGTTGTATATACTACGCAAATAGTCATCATAAATGGGAGCTTAAAATGCAAAATATACTCGTAAATTTGGAGGGTATCTATTTAAATTCATATGTTATTTTGAAAATGGAAAATATCGTTTAAGATGTTTCGAAAATATATTTATTTTTAAATTTCTAAAGCATAAACTAATATTTTAGCGTTCCATTATCGGGTGAGTCAAAACTATATAATTGAGTGTCCTCTTCCTTTCACGATACGCATATTTGTGTTTTGTAAATAAAAAAAAAAAAAATGAATCAGTCAATTTCGGTTTTGTTTAAAGTCGCTAAACCTTCCTCTCGGTGTACGCCCCTGGTTATTATATCATCGAAGTAATTTTTATTCGTTTCGTCTCTATAGTGTTTTATGGACGGAAAATGCGCAATACGGATATATTATACGCCCATCATCACGTGGACAACATGCCCGCGCATGACCTACGTACACGACGACGACGTCTTCCAGTCGGTTTATTTATAGTCGGCGGTCATCCGGTTTTCGATAAACCCTTTACGTCCGCCCGGGCGAGTATCGAGTTTACCGGTAGTACGACAGAGGGATCGTCGGGTACTGCGCCGCCGCCGTTGATTTATCGTCAAACATTTTCTGTGGGGTTATTGTGCCGTAGCGGCAGCTAAAATATACGCGCGAGCACAGTTACAATATGACGTGTATATAATATTATGCGGGCGTGTGCGAGGACATAATGTTATGACCAGTGGCGGCTTCGGTTCTTTGGTTTTAAATATATTTAAAAATATGTTTGGACCAATATCGTAATATACATACTCATCATATACTTGCGTATTTATTAAATATTTCACATTTCACATAAAATGTAATAAAACCGACAGTAATTACTGGAAGCTTGATTTGAATTGCTATTCTTTCAAAAATCGTTTTATTAAAGAAATAGATTACAGTTTTTTCACAACACATGTGTGTTTTAATACATACGTAGACCACGAGTATCTTCTATTCAAGGGGCGAAGAACACTCGTGGTATGAAAATATAACATGTCCGGCTTTGTTTAGATTTTTTGATTAAATTGAAATTTTCTCTTGGAAAAATAACCGGATCAGTAAATTCAATCGCCATATAGGTATGTAAGGGACGCACGAAGCATATTATACCGTACCTATATTATGTAAATGATCCTCGTCATACGACGGGACTACATGGTGGCGGGGGGTTGCGGTGGGGTGGAACCGAGGAGGAGGAGGAGACCGACGGCGATGATGATCATCCATAATGGACTGTTCCCGGAGAAATTATTACTGCAACCGGAGACTAGGTTATACCCGTATATTAAAATACGTACTCGTAATATATATATATATATATATATACGGTGTAAGTACGCACGAGAGGAGGCACGGCAGTGTTGACAAATCGCCAGTAACATAAATAAAACGGACACAGTGCTTGCATCATAATAATAATTGGAAAACGGTTATGCAAGCTCGGCAATACTTCTCTCGGGGTGTGCGAGTACGCTGTATAATAAATACAGCAGGAGGGTGTAGGTATTTGTAATATTACATTCGTGTACTTGATGTCGTTTGTGGAACTTTCGCGCGTTCATAGAATCGGTTGTTTTTTCCGGGAACGCAATCAAAGAACTGAGCGATGGATTCCGCTTCTCTTGACCTCGCCCCCCCCCCCATCCATCCAGAGAAGAGATTCGATTTTTCATTTCGGCGAATATCTCTGTTACTCTGCAGTTGTCCGTTTTACGTTCGTGTACCGTTTGATTTTTTTTTCAATTATTCGGATCGACGAAACGAAACAATAACGTTTTTGAATAAATGTGTATTCATCAATTATGAATACGTAATGCTGATTTTTTCGCGTACAAATTAAAAATTATTTCGAAAGACACACAGTAATATTATTATAATGGTGAATAAAATTCGTATTCGATCTTGCGAACTAGACGGTTTTTTTTTCAACTAGATACACGTTTATTAGAAACGTAACGTTAATTTCTTAAGCCGAAATCTTTTTTTTTTTTGGGAAAACTAAACGATATGATCGGATTTACTTTTAAAACAAAAAAGTCGACCGTCGATTACGATTGCGCTATTCGAATGTTATTCGAGACCAATGGCATAACAGCTTTTTTTTTTTACGCTTCATAAGCTCTCTAAATACTTAGTTGCTCAAACCGTGTCTCTCTATCCATTTCTCAGTCCAATTCTTGGATTTGCGTTAGTTGTTTTATTTTCTTATTGACATTATCATCTATTCTTCTCGGATTCGTCATTAGTGAAAACTAAAAAAACTGTCGCAAAAATAAAATGGTAAACATTTAAATATTATAAAAAGTGATTTTTCATAAAAATTTTGCTTTATTAGTGTAATTTCAAATTAATAACGTGTCTGCATTATACAAAGTTGATATAGAGATGTGTTGCTGAGCATGTTTTATAAAAATCACTCTGGGATTGTGTATGCCAATCAAAATTTTAATTTTTATATAATGTAAATTAAAATGATAGTTGATAAATATTACTGTTAAACTATTGTGAAATAGTATTTGACGTCTCCAATTCCGAATTCCGTGGTTTAAAATCAATTATAGTATGTAAATATCCCGATTTTTCAATTAAACTTAATTAATAAAAAAAAAACCAAACTTTATAATTCTGTTCTGAATAGCGCTAACTTAGCGCAATTAGCTGTTAACCTAACCACCTTAAATATTAACCTCTGTGCAGGGTTGACATTTTGTGAATATAATAATTATAAAAATTATTATTGCGGTTTTTAATTTCTTTTTGTTTCTGTACTGATACTACCAGAATGTAAGTAGTTGTCTTCCCTGTAGGTTCATGACCTTGTCCCTGCGCGGCCACCGATATCAGCTCGGCCGCGTACAAAAAACACGGACTCGCGCATAGTTTCTTGGCAGACCGCACGAACGGGTTGGGAGTGTTTTCGTACATTTTTTTTTCCCGTTTTAGTTTCTCTCGCGGTCCGCGGTACCGGCTTCCACGGAGGCCAAAACCTACTAACCTCCCCCTACTACCGAGTGAAGTTTTTATCTTTTCGTTTAATTACCTCGGTGAACACTGCGCGCTTGTACACATAATAATAAATAGGTCCTCTGTTACCCGTCCACCCCGCGCCACCCTTCTGACCTGTGGGGGAAATAATAATTGGTTTCGTGGAAGCCACCCATTAAACGGTTGAAAATTGTTGTTGTCGGTTTTTTTTTCTCCGTGACTTCTTCTTTTATTCATTCAATTATTCCACTTTCGATCAACCCTCCCGCGCGACCACGGGGCAATGTTACAACGCTCATCAAACCGTATTAAATTTCTCCGAAAACGCACGTAAAAGTTGGTCTTAATTACACTGTACACACACACACACACACATAAAAAATAATTATACTACAATAATACGTAATTGTATGTGTGTTTTTTGTATATTATTTGATAACTATTTATAAAATTTATTAAAGAAAAAAAACAATTAGTGACAAAAGAATAAAATTTAATTTAATTACAATTTAATCAAACAATAAAGATAAATTCTATGAGGATACAATAGCTTATAGATATGCATATTTTAGATTCTGAACGAAATGAAGAAGCTTATGTTTTTACAATGATGTTTATTACACGTATTATTTTTTTTCTCTTTCCGGAAACACTTTTTCGTATAGAAATACTTGTCCAAAAGTTTCGATCACTATATCTATAGAATGAAAATCGTATCCAGATGGTACTTTAAAGATGTCGTTTTTCCAGTTTCTCAATAATTTTTTTAAAAACGGGGAAAAACTGTCGAAAAATTGAGAAAAAAAACAGCAAAATATGCAATTACCGGAATTTCATTAAAATTAAAAATTAATTTTTGACATAACTTCTAAAATAATGCAGCTAGAGACTTGAAATTTTCACCAATCACTAAAAATAGTTACAAAAATATTTCATATGAATTTCAAAAAGATTTGATCAATTTTCAGTTAAGTACAGCATTTTTGATATAAAATTTTTGATTTTTGATATTAAGAATTGAAAATTTAATATGATTTCACTGACATAAAAATTATGAGTCAATTTTTTTATTATACCCGTTTGAAGTGATTTATCGTTTCTTCAAAATGCAATACACCTGTCAAGAGAATCCCACTCGACGTGCGAAGAACATCCCGAACACACTTTTTTGTTTTTGATTATTACAGTTCGAGGTTAGAAAAATATTTATTTCAGAAGTCTATTTTAATATGTATGCTGCAGTCGGTTGTATCCACATCACACATATTGTAAAATGAAAATATGTATATTTTAAATAAAAGAACAATATTTCGTTTTTAATCAAATCGATCGTGTTTAAGTGTCGATAATATTATTTCCACACACACACACACTAGGATGTGCGTTCATTCGTGTGTGCAGTGGCCCACCGTTTATTTCGATTATTTATTTACACTCGAACGGGATACGCTGTGATAATTTTCTGCGCTGCTTTCGACAACGTTCTGAAAAACATCCGTCCGCGTCTGGAACTGTATATATATATATACGTACTAGCCCCCGAAAAATCGGACTCGAAAAGTCAGGGTAACGTACAAACGGTAAGACGTAGTAAAAACGTTTTTACGCGACTGTCTCGTACAGAAAGAGGACACTTAAATAAATAATCCTCGAGCAGTCGGCTATTTATCGCCACCCCGGTAAATCACGTGACACTCGACGTCACTTGCAATCGTCGTCGTCGGCGGCGGCCGCTGCTGTGTACGGTTTCAATTAAGAACAATCCACGTTGGAATCCAGCAGCGGCGTCGTCTTAGTTGTGTAGTAGCCCGACGACACTATTTGGGCAATTAATCGAAAACGCAGGACTACGACGAGTACGATATATACGTATCCCGTCGTCGAAATAGTTATACGGAACTCGTAGTAAGTAATATTGCAGCAGCTGTTGATGGCGATTACGCGAGAAGCGTTTCGGGACTTACTCCCGTTATCGATATCAATCAGAACAAAGGCTTTGCAGCGTTTTAGCGAGATCCAAGAGATGTCGTTTTCACGAATGAATTCCGCGTTGAAAATTTGCAAAAACCGACACGTCTATTCTCGTTTTTCCACTAACGTTCTTAACGAGGTGACAAGCTTGCGCGAGTCACTGAGTGCTTTATGCGCTGTCCCCTCTAGTGATGGGCACTTTCGAATAGTTTACACTATCGAATACCATTCGATAGTTGAAGAAAACTATCGAACGCTATTCGAATATATTTTACATGGACGAATAGCGGGTTTTCCAATTCAAACTATCGAATAGCTTGAAAAACTATCGAATAGTAATTTTTAAATAGTTTTTACTATCGAATAGTATTCATTATCGAATGGTTCGAAAGAATGTTATGGTTTTATAAACATGAAAAAGTTATAAACCTAACATAAGTAACATAACTGATAACGTAAAATATATTTTATAAACATTACAAAAAGGGTTCTTATAATATTAACAGATATGACAATAATTAACAATAATAATTGATAACTGGAGAAAAACTATTCGAATAGTTCGAATATTGTAAAACTATCGATTAGTTCACCATCGAAACTATCGAATGACTATCGAATAGTTCGATAGTTCCCACTCTTCGATACGGATATGGGATAATGCGGAGCGACGGAAATGCACTCGGGAAAATTAGTTTTTAAATGCAAAATGTACTCAACTACAACAACACCGCGGTTACGAGCAGAATATCATAATATAGCGTATTATTATTATACTTGCCGCAATAGTTGTATACGATTTCATCGAGTTATACAACTCAATTAGTGTGTCTAAATCTTAATCGAAATAATTACATTCTATGTTATTACCGTAATATTATAATAACATGTACATCGAAATAAGCCGATTCAATCGGCCGGACGAGTATACTCGGCGAAGATTATTAGATTTCCTATTCGTGCGGTTATACTTGGTCAGAGTCATTGAATTACCTACGTATATTTATCGTCAAAGACATCGTAATAATACGTATACCACACGAAATAGTCGCTGCAATTATTATTATTGTTATTCGCAATGGTAAAATAATATTATACGTTTATTGCTACGAATTATTGTCGTCGTCATGCACAGGCACGGGCGACGAAATCCAAAGTTTTCAACTCGGTTTCTCAGGACTTCAAGCGGTTATATATTGTTGCTCTCGGATGCAATTCAATTACCCGGGGTCTTGCGGCTAAGCGAATTTCAAAGTTTGTCACTTTTTTTACGGCTTGAAACTGGATAGAATATAGTAATGATCATAATAAAGTACTCAGACCGCGCGGAATCTCGTCAATTTGAAAACGATTCATTTGACAACTTCGGTTGTCTTCCCTTAAATCGTTTTATCTGCGCCAAGATCGATGATCTATTTATACGCGAACAATTCACAATGGAATTCACATAACACATCATACTTGCGCGTACTTTAACACATTTAATTCTATTCAAAATTATCGTTATAGTAAAACGATTAAAACGATAATTTAATCACTTATTTCACCTTATACTTCGTCTAACAACAATCGCTATAAATTATTTAATATTTATTAGGAATATTATTCTTTTACAACAACAATAATACAAGAAGTATCTTGATTAAACAAAACAAGGGTACGTTAATAGTACTTATGCCGTTTTTTGATCGATATAAATCTTATAGCTTCGTGGGCTCAACGATAAATCATTTCTTTAAAAAGACGATTCTGAACGAAAGAAGTTAATAATATAAAGAACAATAATGATTGTAATTTTCGACACACTTACCAAAAGTATTTAATCCGACTTGCGAAGAATATACGTGGTACGAATTCGTATACTTAAGTATGTCCGGCTTTTTTGTCTTTACTTTACTTTTTTTATCTAATAAATAAAGAAAAGAAAAAAAAATAATAAGAAAATAAAGTGTTAGAAAAACGTCCAAAATTTTTTTTTAACATTTTCAACATTTTCTTGCGCCCAAAATGTTTTTTATATTATTGTTTATCTGCATTTAAATTTTCATAAATTGAAGAATTGAATTCAAAATTTTCAGGGAGGAGTATATGTATGTATAAATATATATATATATATACACACACACACAACTACTGCCGAGCTGATCGAAAGGTTTCCGAATAGTTATTTTGCACGCAAAAGCGAAAACTCGATGTATTTTCGCTGTGGCCATAGAACTACGCAGCTTAAGCAACTTTTACTGTGAACCCGCGGAATCTCGCGAGATCATAAAGGGTTTAAATGCCATGGCGTACACTGCGCGGGTCCGTCGCTCGCGGCACTTTTTGATGTATAAACTTTTCACAACACAAATGACTGACGGGATTCGTTTGCTGAAAGCCTTTGGTGACTCTCCTTTGTCCCGTCGTGATAATAACTACGACGTCGGTGGTGACGTTTAATCTGCGGCCACGTCGTTTCCACGGCCGACGGGGTGATGGTCTCAGGTATGGCTGTTCCATACCACGGATTGTGTGAACGGGAGTGGTTTAAAAAAGTTTAATTTCTCCACTGAATATCCGGCGGTTAAAGAATAATTTCGAAAATGTCGTGCAACATCAAAATATTGGTAATTATACAACTTAAATTTTAGACTTTGAGCTGAGCAAAGAAAATGTATTGATTTGACAATGACTTGAGTAATTTATTTTGGATTCTGAACGAAGTGAAGAAGCTTATGATTTTACAATGATGTTTATTTATTTATTTTTATTTTTTCTCTTTCTGTAAACACTTTTTCGTATAGAAATACTTGTCCGAAAGTTTCGTTCAGTATTTCTTTAGAACCGGAATCACATCCAGATGGTACTTTAAAGAGGTCATTTTTCCAATTTCTCAACACTTTTTTTAAAAACGTGAAAAAACTGTCGAAAAATTGACGGAAAACGGCAAAGTACGCAATTGCCGACATTTCTGTAAGACTGAAAATTACTTTTTGATATAAATTCTAAAATAATGCACCTGAAATTTTCACCAACCACTAAAAATAGCTACGAGAAAATTTCATAAAAATTTCAAAAAGATTTGATCAATAGAGAATTTCATTGCGAATATTTTGGTGCAATAAAATTTCTTACGGACAAAGAATTGAACATTTTACAAGGGTTTGATTGAAAATAAATCGGAGAAAGCACGAATAAATTACCTATTATATAACATATTTATTATTGGCACACAAAAGGTTGAGAGGTTGATCGGTAATGTTTTATTGCATTTTTTTAATTATTGTTGTTATTATAATTATCGTAATATTAATGTTAATTGACAGGGGATTATGTATAATATTATAATAATTTAATAGTTTAAAATCTTATTTGATTAAATATCCTAATAGCCAATCAGGTATGAACATAGTTTCGACCAATGACAAACGTTTTGCTTTCAATAATAAAATAAAATAAATTCATAGCAGTCGTCAGACCGTCGTCTCGTCGTCAGTGTTCAAACCGATGCGGCAAGGAGAGGTCGTCTCGCTGATCGGTTTCACTCACTCTTCTCTCTCCCCTCTCTCCTCTCTCTCTCTCTTTCTCTCCTCTCTCTCTCTTTTCTCTCTCTCTCTCTTTCTTCTTACTAAATCTGTTTTATCTATTATGTGTATATTTTTTTTATTTTTTTTTTTTGACACCTTGTTTCCTTGCGTTATTCGG
>JAIPRM010000392.1:15988-58794 GCA_025469315.1 Stegophylla sp. TES_Ste_2020 | reverse complement strand
AACAAAAAACGAGATATTTCCGAAATTTTCAAAATGCTGCATTTAACTCAAAATTGATCAAATCTTTTTGAAATTTTTATGGAATTTTTTCGTGACTATTTTTAGTGGTTGGTGAAAATTTCAAGTTCTTTGCTGCATTATTTTAGAAGTTATGTGAAAAAGTAATTTTCAATTTTACGGAAATTGCGGTAATTGCATATTTTGCCGTTTTTTGAAAATTTTTTTCAGTTTTTTCGCATTATTAAAAAAAATATTGAGAAATTCGAAAAATGACCTCTTAAAAGTACCATTTGGGTTCGATTTTGGATCTATAAAGTTACGGATCGAAACTTTTGGACCAGTAGTTCTATACGAAAAAGTGTTCACAGAGGAAGAAAAAAAATAAATAAATAAACATCATTGTAAAAACATAGGCTTCTTCACTTTCGTTCAGAATCTAAAAAACAATAAATATTATACGTAGTATAGGTATATAATAATATGTCGCATGTTGCGCCTACCTTTTTATTTCTAGAATAATTAACAACTTTTTCCTACGAGTATATGAATAAATCGATAACTGGAAATATTTAAATCTACCTAATTGCTTTAGGTATTTGTATGTGTGTATATAAGCAGAATAATATTATGTTTGTAACACGTTATGTGTACATTAAATATTGTGTTGTTTACATTCGCTCGCACGAGTCTGCGGTAATGAACGCAAAGATCAGAGGGATTTCGTGAAGTGTCGATGTATTAATTCGTATTCGTTTTTGACATGATTATAATATGTAACATTATAAACACAATAGAGCAAAACGCTTTAAACATACAAAAAGTATATCAAGTGTCGACAGTATTTTCCTTTGAAGAGATAATATGCTCGATAATATTCAAAACCTTGTCGAAAACCTGAAGCGCTCTCATTCGCGACCAATTAATCGAAAATTCAACGACTTAAATATGGTTATTTTTTTCAGCCCCTGTAAAACCAAAATGTAATAACAATATTATTATAATTCTCAGAAAGCCGTCTTTATACGTGATGTATCTCGAATATTTTGATTTAATTTCAATGCTAATGAATTAGGGATCACGTTTAATAAATTGTAAGTACATATTTTTTATTGAAATGTGTGAATTAATGCAAAATGTGCACTATGTATTTCAATAGAAATAAGTTCAAATTAAGATTTTTATTTTACAATAAAATCCGTTCACCGTTAACAATAATTATCATTGTGTAATGTTCTTTTAGATCGAATCCATATCTGTATTTTTTAAAACAATATTATTTTTTTATGACATTGTGGCTAGGCCATATTTCAAGCTCATATGCGCATGACGTATAGAGTCATATTTGCCGTCACGTTTTGCAGTATATAAAATAAATACGATGTGTAGTGCTGCACGTGTGTGTATTTTTCAACTGAAAGGTTGAACTGCCGCGGGGAAACTCGACGTTAAGTATACTACCTATGTATTTGTGCGAACCTCCTATGCACAACATCGTCGTATAAAAATATCGTGTCACGATCTGAAATCGACTTTACCGGAGGAAAACAATAACAACTTACGAGCTGGTATTAATTAGTAGAAATATTAATTAAAGTGATGTATATATGTATATTAATACCTGCGCGTAAATTTCAATTCCCAAAAGCTGCCACCGCGTCACACACCACACACACATTTTAATTATAATATATATATATGCCTTGCAGCATTACCACCATGTATTATAACGCGCGTGTGAGAGTCCCCTTTTTCTGTAGGACTCTCGAGTACCGGCCCGCCACTTATTTTCACGGTGTATGGTTGAAACGTCAAAAACGACGCGGTGGTGGTGGTGTTAAGGGCGTCAACGAGATCATCGCGCGCTCGCTGGGGTCAGGCCACAGCAGTATATAACTTCACACGCGCGCAGTGTATGACAAAATATAAATTAAAAGCAACGGCTTGTGGTGCAGTATGTATGTATTATGTAGGTGCGTCAACGTGCCGCCGATGTCAGCTCGTTTTTTACTGCACTATAATACGAGTATATACACGCACGTATAAATTGCTGGGCTCGTTGAATTAAAAAAAAAAAAAAAAAAAGGAAAAAACCGTTTCGTCCAAAATCGATTTTACACCGTGTTTCGCGATCGGGTGCGAATGGGGTTCGACTGCATTCATTGAGCTCCTTCTGTGTACACGTATATTATAATATATATATATATATATATTACGTCTCCCCCCCTCCTCTGACCACGATTATATACTATCCCCGCCCAACGATTACAAATGATGCAGGGGTGCTGTGCGTCGTAATTTAATATTATTATTATTATTATTCATTATTCGTGTTCTCTTTTGCACCTAATATTAAAATAATATTATTATAAATAAGCGAAAGGTTTGTCCGTGCCCATTGATTTCGATTAATATCGATATATATATATACATATATATTTCACTAAATTCGGGTATTTGTGGTCCTATGAACGCGCGGACATACATAAGTTCTATGTTGTAGGGCGTAATTTATTAAAAAAAAAAAAAAAAAAGGCTTATAATAATGATTTCTTCCTACTCTGCCCAAATAAATATTATTGAGGTTTATTCGGACCATAATACCGTAGTATAATCCGTATAATCATTTTATAGGAAAATATCCTATAAAATATGTCATGTAAAAATACAATTGATTCCACAAAAAAGTATTAAACGAATGAGGTGCAAAGTACAAAAATCAGTAGTATACAACATATTTTAATTAAAAAAATAAAAAATAATAAAAACCTATGATATATTTGTATATAGAAATAAAATAAATAAAATCAATGGATAGTTATTATCACTATATATTAAATAACAAAATAAATATGCAAATAAAATAAATAAATAAAAATAAACTTAGCCTGGAGTATTATAATTTGTTTTTCATTAACGACTGATTTCGATTTTAAAAATCATCATTAGGTTAGGAAAATAATTGTCAATGAAAAGAAAAAGATTTAAATAAGAAATACAATTTTATTTACAATTTATTTATTTTATTTATATATTTATTTAGTTATTTAATATATAGTTTAATAACTATACATTGATTTTATTTATTTTTTATTTATTTATTTTATTTTATTTTTATATACCTATATATCATAGGTTTTTTATTTTTATTATTGAGTATTAATGTTTAAATATTTTATTTTATTTTATTATATTTTAATTTTAATATAATATATATAAATGTAACGAAAATATATTAAATAATGAATGCTTTCGTTTAATTATTATTATAAAATACTGTAATTTCAAATTATATGTACTTTTTAAAACTTTTATTTATTTGTTGTAGTAGTTATTTATTTTTATTAACTCTAATTTTCCAAAATATTTTTAATATTTTAATATTGATAATATTTATTGATTTATTTAAAATTAACAATGGAATTTTCCGTCTTGCACTTTTCAATTTTTAATCCTATTACTATGCCCTAGGTGCATATATTTTTAGTTGCCCAATTCGGGTTCTGTTGGCCACGAAAACAAAAGCATTGGCGTATTGCGCGTGGCAGCTTTTTCGTTTTTTTGTCATACCACCAAAAGTCGCTCTTGCGTGCACGGGGACCTCGCGGCTGTGGGACGAGCGTTAAATGCGACCGACGAGCGAGTAATAAAACAAAAAAAACGTACGCTCGCGAGTACGAAAAAAAAAAAAAAAAAAAAAAGAACATTAAATATATAATTACCGTATAACAGACGTAAAATATTATCTCTCTCTCTCTCTCCTCACTAATATGTATATTATATTATTATATGTTTATAAATGTATATAATATATATATATATATATATATATACACGGAGAAAATGTGCATCGTTTGCCTGCGGACGGTTTGTTCGCCGGACCGTAATAAGCCAAGCACAAAGGGGTTATATTATTCGCTTGTCCTCGCCTGCGCGTACTGCTTCCGCCGCCTCTGAAACTCCGGCCGCCTCTCCGTTAAAAGGTCCTCTACTGTGCCGACGCTATGATGCGACAACAACGGCACACGGCCGGGGAAAATATGGAAAAGCGCTGGGTTTTCCGGAAGAGTTTCTCTCGGGAGGGGACGACAACGACAACGTCACACCGCGTTACACATATAGAGCAGCGTTTGTCTCTCCTCTCGCCTTCCCCACAAACTTCTCGTCATATCCTCCCCTTCACTATCCCTTCACCCCCCCCCTCCCCCCATACACGCACCTTGTCTACAGGATCCTGTTAGTAGTCCTATACGTCCGTACGCATGAGTGTCCTTTAGAAAATGTTCACACCAGGCTAATTTTTCTGGTGTGCGTGCGCGAGTAATACACGCGCAACTGCAACTAAAGCAAAAATTTGTATACATAGTTGTATCCATGTGATGCAGGTGTGGAATGTTTACATATAGGTCTTTATCTCACGCTCCCTTTATTCGTGGGTGCATACAACTTTTTCCCCCCGGTTTTTTTTCTCTCTCTCCTACCGTTGTGTTTATTATACGCTTATACGTATGTGTCTGTTTACAAAGGTACACTCGGCAGCTTTAAGCTTTGTGTGTATGCATTCGCGTTCTTTATATTGTATATTATAATATACACTTGCTTTGTGATGTCCCTCTTGGCCTCGGCGTTTTCGGTTGACACCTCAAAAGACTGCTTGCTACGGCCGCGCGGGGTGTTGTCCAAAGAGAAAAAAGAACAACACTGTGACTTTTTCTCACTTTTACCGTCAGATTACTTTTTTTTTTCGTCTCACTCCATTGTACAGTCCCCGCGTGGTTCTGCAGCCCCTTTAACCGCGTAATTTTTCGTTCTTCAACTCGGGTTTATAATATAATTATTTCTCACAAAACACCGTTATACTGTATACGTATATATATATATTATATATATATATATATATATTACGTCTCGTCTGTATAGTTTTTTTGAACTCGTGTAACGTATTGAAGCCGGACCCGTCTTAATTCGTTTTTAATTATCCAATTCAATTACCCGACAATCGGAGAACCGAAAAAAAGATATATTGCAAGTTCATTAAAAAAACTGTGTGTACCTATGCCTCGTTCATTGACATTCACTTTCTGGCACGACGCAATGATTATAGGTTTAATAATAATTACCGTAAAGGTGAATTACTCAGTTCCCGGAAAACGATGGAGCATCGCGATGTAATATAAGAAGATGGAATACAATGTATATAATGTATATGCAAGCACATTTTTTTTTTTTAATGTTTTTCAAGTCACTTAGGTGTATTAGTAATTATTGTGAAACAGACGTATAACAAACATAGTAGTGTTTGTGTATGTTCGGTTTACAAATATAATATAAATACGCTTGTGGAAATTTTCATATTACATTATATTGAAATTTTAATTTTTTTAGATTTTGTCTCTCTAAAACAGTTAGTTAAACGGTTGTTTAATCGATGACAATTTTACAATTTGATTAATTGTCATCGATTGTGTGAAAGTAATTTTCATTTTAGAAAAAAATATTTGTAGATAAATAAGATAAAAGGCTAGACGTACTTTGTAAACTTTGTTTCCGAGCGGAATATTCTTGATGACTGTATTGAATTAAAAAAAAAAAAAAAAATGATAAATCATTTCTTTAATAAAACGATTCTGAGCAGTGTTTTTACAAATTTTATGTTATTGAAGTTTAATATGTTAACATTTTTTAAGTGTTACCATGGTGGCAATGGTAACCATAGTAACAATAGTTCTTCTAATGGTAACTATAGTTACCTTGGCCACAATGGTTATTATAGTTAACCATAACCACAATGGACCCTACAATGGTCAATAATCAAAGTGACAAGTGTCAACCCTTAGAAATAATGACAATTTCGAAAATATCAAGTATATTTTCGAAATAAATATTGTAGAAATGAAGTACCATCTACAACTAAATTCTGATTCAAAAAATTGATGTTCGAAATAAATCTGTGCGCAAGTATTCATAGGACGGAAGATAAATATAATATATAAATGAACATCATTGTAAACTCATAAGCTTCTTTATACTGTTCAGAATCTAAAACATCCGTATAATTATAAAATTATTTTGTATTTTATTTAATGTAACAAACGTATAGGCAAGTTACATGCGCATAAGTAAAATGTATAGGTTAGGTATCCGTTTATAATGCATTCGTATTATCTGCAATTATCATTGCGGTTTAAATGCCTATGAAAATTGGCCTTGTCGGTTGTGCGGATAAGAATATAAAAAACCATATCTTTAATAAGTTTTTTCATGATTTCCGCATAAATGCCCTTTATTGTCGCTGCAATTAAAACGTCTCTTCAGAATTCATTCCCGGTTATCTGTTGTATTAGTAAACGGTGATATTATATTAATTAAAAATGAGAATATTATTTATTGGGAGTTTCGCGCGAATTGTTAAAAATGGCAATGAGAAACAGACAACGACGTGTACACGAAAACGATTAAATATAATATTATAATAATTGCTGTTCTGAGAATAAATAAATGTACGACGACCTACAACAAAATGTTCGTTAAAACAAAATAAACTTTATCGTTTTTAAGTCCTCAGATAACCCGAAACGTCGCCGGTGCACGCGTGAAGTACATGGTGTGTTTTTTTTTTTATATTATATAAATATAATAATTATTATTATCATCATCAGATTCTGATGCGCTAAATCATCACATTTCTCGTTATCTCGTTTATAGGTTTATACATAATCTTGCCATAAAGTAGTAGAACTCATTAATTTTAATATTGAAGTCATATAATTACAATAAATATACAATATTATGACACAAATAATCGTTTCTCGCGAGATGAGACTGCGGCAACATTAATTATGTTTTATTATTATTATAATACAGGCCGCGATATTAATGTCATGAAGTATGTTCGTTTATGTTTTGACCGTCAGTACTCGACTGCATTGTTAAAATATAATTATTTAAAAAAAGATCCGTCTTTCATTTTTGTATTGCACGATGTAAAAAAAGAAAGAAAATTGACAATTAGCCATATACATGTTGAATGTCAAAAGTATATATTATATATGTTAATGGTGAATGTCACATTCACTATTTTTGGTGAATGTTGATGGGGGGTGAGTTATGCTCTAGATCACGAATGGCTTCAGCCTGATTATATTTTTTTGCGATTTTTCCCAAAATGTTCCCACGTTGCACAGCAAGTCGATTATCGAGCTGAAGTGTCCCCACGTTGCACAAGTCGAGGGATATTTTCGATTTGCGGAGCGGTCGGTGAGCGGAGCGAGTTGTGCCCTTGATCACGGTGCAGGGCATTTCGACCAAAGATAACTCAAAACTCCATGTCCAATAACAAACATTCCGGGAAGGAAAATATATAATATACTTGTATATGGCCATGGTCCATGTAATCTGTGATAGCTGATAAGACGTCGTGGCCTTGAGAAATGTATTTGGGCGTTGATAACTTATTTCATAACAATTATGAGAGTAATAATTCTGAAATTGTTTGAATATAAACGCAAAATGTTGACATACACCAAAAATTGTAGTAAATGTCAACATTCACCTTAACACACACACACACACATATATATATAATAATTGTTTGAGTATATCTGCGTCTACGCATAATAAAAAAGAGAAAAGTCCTCTGCAGAAATCGTACTCAGAATTTGTTTGCAGATTTTTCTATAAAACTTAACCGATCCCGATGATTGATGCGTGGCTCGTCGGAACGTATAATATGTGATGATTAATGACGACGAAAAAACGCTGTGAACCGCCGTCGATTACTCGTCGAGACAATGAAGGCCTTATAATAGATATTCGCTCGTTGCGTTTTCAAAATATTTGGTGAATCATTTTATGCTAACGGTGTTCGCGGATTTTAACGCATTTTTGAACGATTTCCACATATTTCTGCGACGATTTAATACGCCATTTTATCTTTTGCGCTTGTTCTTTAACATTACGTAGTCGAGTTATTGACTTTTACATAGATTCTTCTATATAATTAAATATAGTCGTTCACATTATTACGCCACGTCAGATGTTAGTATGGGGTTACTTGAAAAAAGACTATTGGAATCAATTTTTTAAATTTTTTTCACCCCATATTATTATGTTTTTTTTCGATTACACAGGGGTAGTCGAATTGAAGATTTATCCCTAGTAATGACTGTTTTATAACGACGTGAATGGTTACAAATCGTGATTATACGAGTCATAATATCTCCAATTAACGTCATAATATTATCGTTATTATTATGATGTATTTGACAAAATTATTAAATTACATACTCGGAAACCTAAAAAAAAAAAAACGTAGAAAGTGAACTTTATCAGATATTTAATCATCAATATTTTTCTGAAAATCAAGTTCACAAAATGACTATTTTGATTTTTTTCTAAAACTATAGTATACAAATTCAAATTTGAAAATTTGGGCCTTAAAAAAAAATTGTACATTAATGCTGTAGCCCAAAGCTTTAGTTATAATATGAACAATAAAAAAAAAAGTAAAAATTATTAATAGAACAAAAGCTATTGCATTTGTCAGAGCGTATTAACGTGACACACCCTGTACGTATACTAACGGCGTATTAAAAATTCGGCGCGTCGTCGTCGTCTTCGACCAGTTGACGACTATAATAATAAAAACCAACACACCAGGCCAGGCATGCAACAAAGCATTATTTATAAATCAAAAAGTGACGAGAGAAAAGGTAAAAATTAACTGGAATATTTTTTTTTTTCTTTCGTTTTGGATCTACCGTCTCGGTCGCGCGAGCGCAAGTGTTTATATATATATATGTGTGTATAATATTATATTTTACGACGACGGAGATGGGCGGACACAGGTTTTTTTTTTCTTCAACTCCTCTGCCTTGGGCCGCGGGGTATGTTTGTTTTTACTGCTGGCGCCACCACCCGCTGCCCGAGCACACCACTATCAATCATATCGCTAACCATCCGTACACGTCGTATATATGTGTATATATATACATATTATAAACGGCGCGTCGTCGTCGTTTTTATGCATAGGGTCGTCTTGATCGTCGTATTTCGATTATTAAACCAACGATTGTTTTCTTTTTCCCCCCCCCCCTTTTAATCCTCGAACGACCGATGCGTTTATATATCATTATTATGATATACATTATACGAAATAATATATAGAATTTGGGCACTCTATGATTTACATAATAATAATAATATAATATAATATTATTTCGAGAGTGAGAGAGAGAGAGTGAGAAAACGAAAGAAATCGTCCGTGAAATGACGATGGCGGCGACGAAGACGGTGTATTACAAATTATAATATATATTGGAAACTTAAATACGTGCGCCGGTAGTGATGGTAATAATATGTGAATGTGTACACGTTAAAGCCTCTCCCCATAGTTATAAACTTATATACGCGTTACGCGTACCGCCGCGCCGGTTGAGGTAAAAATAATAACGTCTTCGCAAATACTTCCGTGGGCGTCAAACAGCATCAACTCAATATATAGGATGTAACCGCGTCTACCGCGTACCTTACACCTATGTCGTCGTGTGTGTATATACCCGCAGTAAAACACGACAAGGTGTGTGTGTGTGTGTGTGTGCATGATAATATATATCTACAAAGTGTTTTTTTTTTTCGGTTGCTTGTCTCCGTGTTTACACGGTACATTAGGTCGTCGGCGTCGACGTGTTGTCGACGAAAGTACAACACAACGACCGCGAGCGTCATACGCGCACGCTCACACCACGCCTCATTGTATTCCGTTTTCGTATTAGTATATTATTATATATATATATATATTTATTATAATATACATATATATATATATCGTGTACACTGTGTATAGTAGCAACCCATTACGCACAATAATGTGAAGAGCGGCGAAACACCTTCTATGTTCTTTGTCCAATCGACCGTGTCCTCCTTCTTCTCATCGCGCGTCGCATCACCTCTACTGCCGCCCGCAGTGTGCACAATAATACCTAACCATATATAAAATATCCACACACACACAAAATAACACTTTCTTTGCTGTCTCTTATGTATATAATATATGTTTTTGTGCCACGGTCTATGGGTTTTTGGTGTGTATATTATATTATTATATACAGGGACGAAAAGGTGTGTATAGGCGCCGTGTGAACGTTTTTCAAAAACGCCTTATTTATGGTAATGCGTATAATATTATATAGGTTCATCATCATCTATACGGTCGTCAGTGTATTGTGTGTGTGATAAGCGTATTATTTTCGGTCTTCGCGCGCGCTGATAGAGATAAAAAAAAAAAAAAAAAGAACAATAATGCTAAAAAAATAAACCCTCAACTCTTTTCGGAAAATAATCGCACGTGAATCGCATATTATGTTGTACATTTTGCGTATAAATAATACTTAATAGCATTAGATAATATAATACATGTATTTGCCAGATACTTTACATAAATAATAATTTTCAGGATTGCATCTAATTATTGATTCATAACATCATGATGTCAATTAGGTATTAAAATTGTTTTAAATTACATTTCTTTTTCTTAAATTCGTTGGCACATGATTACATAACTTTATAAACGAAAATAAATTATAATACAAAACTAAATTTAGGTGGTAAATGTGTAAATCTAATTTATCTCGTTAATATCAGTTTCGTCATATCTATAATTGTACAAAACTGTAGAAACCACTAATGTTAAATTATCTATAAATATTTATAAAATTTAGAAGGGAGTGTGAACCCCTATTAGGGTGTATTATAAGGAGGGGCGATCGCCCTTCCCTAGACCTCTGATTTTATATATCTGTTTAGATTTTGAGATAAAAGAAAAAGCTAATGTTTCGATAGTGATAGTTTTTTCTTTTTATAGCAAAATATTCGTCCAAAACGTTCAATTTTTTCCGAAAACAAGAAAAATAGGGATATAGTTCCTTAATATCCTATTGTGTACACTCAGGGGTGGACTGGCTCAGGGTGCTATATAACAAGTGGCACCCCGGGCCCCCCATTCGTATTTATGAACAACCAGGCCCCGATTACCACTGTCGGGCCCTTTTTGAATTTAACTCTTGTTGTAATATTATAGAATAAAAAGATAAATTGAAATAGAAATCGACAATACTGTTGTTATTGTATTTATAACATCAAATCGTATCACTCGTGTGTACATAATATTATATCAAATATAGTTAAAATAATCACCAACTACGGACAAGGAAAAATGTCATTGAATCACGGTTATATTTAAATATTATAATTAAAATATCCATTTATAATTTTAAGAATATTAATAATTATTTTCTATTATTGTGTATTCAATAAAATAAACATATTCCTTTAGGTGAGTTTAAATACAAAAATCATCTAAAAATGCACAAAAAATTGCAAAAGAAATTACGGGCCCCTAATTAATTTTGCACCCCGGGCCAAAAATAGCCATTCCGCCCCTGTGTACACTGCTAGTATAAGCGTTATTTATATACCTCATCTGGTTGATTTAATTCCGCGCTAAAAACAACGGTTTTCACGTTATGTGAATGTGTTAAATTAATACATACATCCAGATTTATATGTCATATAAATTACAATAACACAATCTGTACGAGTACCTACAATAATTTAATGCGGAACTTCTTGTTTACTAGTGCCACTCATAAAAAGCCCCTTTCCTTTTCTCTCTCTCTCTTTTTTTTTTTTTATCTCAACTAGAACAATAAAATTAACAAAAATAATAAACTATTATTCACCTGAAAACTTTGAAGTCTCGATGCTTCTTTCACGAGCTCGTCGTTTACAGAATTTTCGAACCAAACCAGGCATAAATTATTTGATGACGCGTGCTTAAATCAACTTACTTAAGGGGATCGGAGCAGTGATTTTATTTTGTCACTGCCTGTCATACGCCTGATGTAACGAATTCGATTTGTTTTCAAAACGACTAGTGCTATGATTTTGTATTGTATTCTGAGATTTTTGTACATGCATTATTATCGACGTTCTCGAAATTTGATTTTTATGTTATTTAAGTAATGCCAGCTTTATATGCTTCTGGTGATTGATCCTTTATTCGTGCGTGTTGTCTCGCTCGTATATCTATGCCATATGGATATACTTATACTTTAATATTTATTCTTGTAAACTGGTTGTATAAATCTATACAATAAATTTATTAAAAGTTAATATATATAAATTCATGATTATTTGTGAAATAATTGTCGTAGTAATTATAAATCAGTGACGTTCATGTTAAATATGGTCTAAAAAGGGATAACATTTACTTTACCTATAACCTCGTGTTTAATTCAATTTATTATTATCTGTTGGTAAATATTGATATCTTGAGGTAATTATTGCAAAACTAGTTGTTTAAATATCGCAATATAAATTCAACTTACTACTAATAACGATATCTATGAATAACTTATACGTTTTGTGTATTAATTTTATTATGGTTATTTGCGAAATTATAATAGATATTAAAGCAGTGACATTCACATAGAATATGGTCCAGGAGGACGACAAAAGTTCCTTTACCTATAATTTCGCATTTAATTTCAGTTTATTCCATCGGTTGATAAGTATTGATACCATAATAGTTTATAGCTAAACTGAATGTTTAATACCCCAATATAAACTCAACTAACTTGTAATTAGTTCAGTACCGTTTTGTTGACAACTGTGTGATTAATGTACCTGTTATACGAGGTTGAAAATATTACTTTAAAAGTACTCATATTCTTTACTTTACTTTATTTTAAGTTTTTTTATCCATTAAAGAAAATTAGAAGAAAAATTGTTTCACGTTTTCAAAATTTTCTTGCTCCAAAATATTTTTCATATTATTGTCTATCTATGTTTGAATTTTTATAAAATTTTGATTAAAATAGAAAATTTCTAAGCTTTTTTTGTTAAATTTTGGGTTATTCTGCCCAAATGTATACAAATCAATTGAGAATTTTGAAAAATGACCTCTTTAAAATACTATCTAGAGACAAATCCAGTTTCAAAAAGTTACTTTTCAAAACTTTTGGACAAGTATTTTTATATGAAAAACGCGTACACACACACAAAAAAAAAAAAAGGAAAAAAAAGAAGAAGAAATAAAAAATAAACATCAATGTAAAAACCCTAGCTTTATCACTTTGCTCAGAATCTAAAATTAATGTAGGTACACACAAGTATACAGTATACACATTTGAAATGCATATTTTATAAGTGTTATATGACGTGATTTATATGATTTGTCATTGATCAGACATAATAGCGGTGAACGTGTGGTGTTCGGTTTTTGTTTAAATAATAATAGAACTGCCAAGAAAACAAAAACGCAGCAGCACATATGTATGAATATACATACCAAAATTACGGTCGTATTTTGTGTGTGTGTGTGTGTATATATATTATTATTATTATTATTATTATTGGCGCACAGTTTATATTTATATACGGTGTATAGATAAAACGTTTTAGAACGATATCGGATGGCTTTGAAATCCACGAGAATACGCTGCGCACATACAATGGATCGACAGCCGAAATAATGGGAACAAATTATATTATTCTTTTTTTATTCGCCTACACGAAAACCGCATACACATTTTTATTGTCCAGTCAGATTTTTTTCCCGACAATGCGCGATAAACATATTTTATTATATCGATGAAAAAAAAAAAAAAAATAATAATAGCAAAAAAAAAAAAAAATCTCAAAACCTATCACGTTTCCTCCGCACGACACACAAGCATATAGCACATATATATATATATTATTTCGTCTCGAACACAATAAAATATATTTAAAATATTACTCTTCTGGGGAGAAACCGCCGCGCGCCCGCACCCCTGCACGACTGATTTGACTGAATTCGGTTAAGTTCACTTCCGGACTTTGAATTTCACCCACAAAACACGCCCTGTTCCCCCGCGACCCCCACGAACACATCGCCGCCGCCGCCGCCGCCGCCTCCAGTTTTCTCAGCTCGTATTAACGCACACACGCGTGCACGCGTATATTATGTGTATGATATTTATTATATAAGGGTTGAAATTTATATAAAATATACCGCGCGGTGTGCACTATATACGCGTGTGTATAATGGAACGGGCTCTCGCGAATAATGGATTCCGGGCTAGTATATATATATATACGTGCGAGATCGGGGGGTGGTGTGAAAAAGGGCGAGTGATGAAGCGTACTTACCGTAATAATAAAGTGCGAGATATCATGCACTCATCCTATTGTGACGATTAAAGATGGCTGCCACCGTTTAATATAGGGTCCGGGGGCAGAGCGTGTGTATGTTGCAGAGCAGCAGATGGTTTTATATATATTCTTTGGACTGCAGGGACGAGGAACAGCAGGAGAAGGATTTCCGAATATTATGTTGTTAGAGGGATATAGAGACTATTATACCGATGTACTAGGTGTACACACGCGTCGACCCAGACGTATTAGTCCCCGAGCTCATGTATATATATAGGGGTGTGTATTGGAGAATATACAGGGGAGTGTATATACTTCGAACACAGTATTTGTAAAAAAAAAAAAAAAATGAGTGCACGCGAAGTAAAATTGTATGTTTTAAGTATACTACGGTGTTGTGTAATAGTTTTAGGTACATATCAATATTAATTTTTGAAAAGTAACGAATACAAGAGACATTTTTACCAATACTGTATATGTTTGCAGTGACTGCATGCGCGTATAGGTTTTTGCGAGGGAGCGAAAGCGTATAGACGCGAAAATAATGTATAACGTTATCACACCCGTCTGCCCAGCTGCTGCAATATACCTACAAAACAGAAGTGCATAATGCTCTTAACGTTATTATGACTAGCGCTAGAGACTTATTACTCTAAGTAACATTAATATATTCGTATGTATGCGTTTAAAAACAAAAAAAAGCCTGACATGCACCATGGGTATTGGATTTTAAAGAAACAATAAGTCGTTTCTTAAATATTACGATTCTGAGCGAAGAAGTATATTAATAATATAAAGAACAATAATAGTCGTCATTTTCAATTTACTTACTCACTTAAACACTCTTACTTTACTTGACTTTACTTTACTTAAACTGTATTTGACTTAACTTTACTTTTTTTTATCTAATAAATGAAGAAAAGAAAAAACGACAATTTTACTAAAGACAGAATGTAAAACAATAATTCGGATGATAAAAACTTGTTCAATAAAATTACTGATCTGTTTTGTAATACATTTTTATCTTACGTATCTTCTAAATAAAAATAATAAAATTTGAAATATTTATACCTATTTCATATTTACTATTAAATTTTTTTTGTCGCCAATTTCACACTTATTTTGCCGTATATAATTTTTGCAGACACATTTTTCGATTTTTTTTTTTTGACCATTCAAGAGAAATAATATTTTTATATTAAAATGTGATATACATTAAATACTAATAACACGCTTATTTATACGGGAAAAAGTGATATAGGTTTATCTTTAACCACCTAAGACACAAATTTCTACAATACAGTTGGCCGTTTTGAATGATTATTGGAAAACTCCTACAAGCCCTAATCGTGAAAGTAATAATTATCGTATACAGCGCGTTTGGTGTGCATATAATTTTTTTCTCATGTATGGTAGTTAAAAAAAAAAAAAAAAAAAAAACAATACTCGAAAAATTGTCCGCAGGCAAATGTTCCCCCAAATGAGATTTCGGGTGAGTGGTCTGAACGCAAAAACCAAGTACATCTTACTACTGGACATTGTGGCGTCGGACGACTACCGGTATAAGTTCCACAACAGGTACACATGTAATTATATAACATATTGTACACGCGCACACGTCCAATATTATATATTATTATATACAGACGGCTGCTGCTTGATGTGTAGTGTCTGTGTGTATATTATAATATACGTATTTAATGTCGATGTTGGCGTGTACAAAATATATATATATATATATGTATATGTATGAGCTGAGTGGTACACCGACCCCCCGCGGCCCATAACTGATATTAATATTATAATATGCATCTTACGCGCATATACCGTTACATTATGTGCGGTATACCGAGTTTCCGACTTATTTTTTATTTTCATTTGATTGTATACGAAAAAAAAAAAAAAAACGACTTTTTTGTTTTTATATAAAATATGAATGTATCTATTGTTTTTCTCGTACAGTTTTTTAGTTTCTATTTTGTTTTGTTTTGTTCGATTAGGCGGATGTTCCCCGCTTACAAAGTCCGAGTAATGGGACTAGACAAAAAGGCCAAATACATACTGCTAATGGACATCGTGGCCGCCGACGACTGTCGCTATAAGTTCCACAACAGGTACAAAAAGTAAACAAATTTCAATCAGATGACTAATTCTTTACATAATATTGTGCTACGTGTGGGTAACGATAATATACCTATCGTTTGGAGTGGTAAACAATAAGCTTTACAATATTATGACATAATTAATATATTATTATACATACTTAATAAATTATTAAATAATACTCCCTATAAACACATATATATAGTTACTTAGGTTTAATTTTTTTCTCTTTAATATAACGTGGTATTTTTGTTATAGCTATATTTTAAGTTATTTTTAGTTATCCTCTTGTATGAACGCAATGACGTGAATAAATACAGTTAATTATTATGTATAATACAACTCATTGATTGTAAGAAAAAACTTAATTATATAAACATTGTAAATATTTATATGACTTTCAGTATGGCCTTTTTGTTAAGTTTATTTGGACTTTTTTTTAAACACATTTATTTATTCCAGTAGATTTGTTTAATTCAAATGTCAAAATTTATAAGAAACCGTGCGTGGGTTAATTCGGCTCAGACATATATGTATATATGTGTATATTTATTTAATATTTTTATACCATTTATATATGTTTACGAATATATTATACCTTAGCATGATAATCATTAATTTTTTTCGTAACGTTCGTAAATTTCCAAATTCTATTATTATCGAATGCATTATTTGTTATTTTTTACATTTATAATAACATATTATGCTAGATTTATCGATTTTTGTGATATTTTACAATCAAGCCGTTATGGACATTATGCCTTTTAATCGATTTGGTCGCTATTTATTTATTTGACTTTTTGCATCTCAAATTCCGTCCATTATTTTTTATTATTACACTTATAAATTACAAATAATTTATTACAATATAATCTAACGCCAAGGTCTATTTATTATGACTCTGTTCGATAACATTTGTGTTGTGTGTGTTAATCGTTATTTAGTCGATGGATGGTAGCCGGAAAAGCGGATCCGGAAATGCCCAAACGAATGTACATACATCCCGATTCCCCGTCGACCGGCGAACAGTGGATGCAGAAAGTCGTGTCGTTTCACAAGCTAAAACTCACCAACAACATATCTGACAAACACGGATTTGTAAGTACAAAACATACATTGAATTATCTATGTACATTATACATATATGCCCGTAAACATGTTACGATATCATTTATAATAATTTCTTACTCTTCGCATCGTGTCGTCATTATAAATTATTACTACTATTATCACTGATATTCAAAGTTTGGCTGTGTAAGAGTGTACCTATATGCTTTACTTGAATAAGAAAATTGATCAAACGTGTTGCAAAGGATAAATAGCGTATTCTTTGTGTAATGAAACATTCGTGCTCGGGTTAGGTAGAGAACAAAATAAAATTCCAACGTTCGTTTTCGGTCGTTACAATGTACCCCGTGGACAAAACGAAACTTGTGTCGAGAAACTAAAATTATAACTGTAATAAATAATATTTGCAAAAGATTTCATTTTCATCCGAGTTATTATGACTTGAGATTCACTAGAACAGTAGTTCCCAATTGATCGTCCTCGAACCCCCAGTGGTCCGTAGGTCGAAATTAGAGGGTCCGTGGTTGTGTTTGACAGGATGAAAACCGCTATTTTTGTAGTATTTTTTGAGAAAATGTATGTTCACATTATTACCAAAATGTGTGTAATATTAAAATAAATCATATAAATGTATTTCTTGATTTTCATCTATAAATAAAGCTGAAACGTATACATATCCGTAAAAAAGGGGTTTCTTGTTCCATTTAAGTTTCATCTAGGGATCCGTGGAACAATGCTAATTGGGAACCACTGCACTAGAAATCAAACAGGTCGTTTAAAATATATATTATAAATTGATTACACACCGTTTGCCACTGACCTACATGGGATGAATTTCTGCATTTTATTTTTGCAGTTATGACAGAATATAAAACTGTGCAACACTTAATTTCTCTGTAGAATATCTTATAGTATTTTATTTCTGTGTTTTAGATTTTAATATTTCAAAGGTTAATACTAAGTTATAAGTCTCATTATATTCATTCGTTGCTTGTCTCAATTACATTTATAATATTGCAGTTTGTTATTGTTATATTCGACTAAAAAGTACATTTTTAACTTTGTAGAGCGGATAAAATGTTACATTTCCATAATATTTTAGATCAATGATAGTATAATCAAACGATCATTCAATGATAGCATAATTATTAAATGATCACTCTATAATAATATATTACATTTATATAATAATTAGCAGTCATCTTGTTTCGGACAGCTACTCAGTACTAGACTGATTATTAAAGAATACATATTATCATTTTTATTACCCATAAACGTTTCACAATGCATATATAGTGAACAATATATTATTGTGCAGTGACGTTCGCAAAATTTTCAAAAGGGAGCTAATAGTAAATATAAGATTTCTATTGTCATTTGATTTAAATTCAATATTTTTAGAGAGGGAAAATTATCATTTTACCACCCTGAACAAGATTGTATTAGGATTGGTAGTTGTAAAACGTTGGCGTCTTACCGGTTCACCGAAAAGCTTTAGTTTGTTTTCCATGCAAAAAACAAATTGTTTAAAATTATGTTAAAAATAATATCAATAGAACTACACTTCAGAAAACTTTGCCGCTTTGTTTCTGTTTCTAATTCAAAACAAAATTTTTTAAATGCCTTATTTTTTTTTTTTTGAATCTGCCCTGTTCTAAATTTTCTCCGTGGCCGATTATGAATCTGTTTCAATATCAGCATTTGTTTAAAATAATGTGTATCAATTAACGTTCGAAATGCGATTTGTTTTCCATTTATCCTTTATAGTAGGCATCAAAAAGTTGTTAAAGGTATATTTCCTTGTTCTAACCACACCATTCCATGTTTACATAAATATTATAATCCGAATATTGATGAGTTTTGCATATTTTTTTGAATTCACTCAGACTATGCTTTATCGTTGCGTATTCGAACAACTTACGAAAATCGTTAACTTGTTTTTATTTCCATTAAATCAGTTTATCTATAAAAATGTGTATAGAAAATTTTGGGAGGAGGAAATTTTTATCGTGTTTTAAGGGCGCCAGTCTTAATTATAATATATTTACATGCGTATTTTTTTGGACCATTTGTGAAAGGGGAAAAGGAAAACTTTTCTGTATCGCTTCTGTGGGAAATTATACTCTGATGGACGTGTGTGAATTGTCCTACTCGCTCCAGGACAAGGATTTATTTACTTATTTATTTTATATTTAAAAAATAAATAAATAAAAAGGCGGGCGCGTTTGACACCACCCTTCGGCGTGAAAAACACACATACATAGGCGGCTGCCACCGACTTTTCAGTTGGCACAAACTTAAATATTGGGGTGCGGCGGCGGCGACGATTCAGCTGCGCTGTCGTCGTCGTCGCCACCGTCGTCAGTGTACGATTTCGGGGCATAGTCGGCGTCAGATTGTACTCACACACACACATATTCACGTCCGTGTGCAAACACTAAACACACGCGCAAACATTGCAATACACACACACACACACACACACTCACACGGGGATTCGGTGGCGACACAACTGCATATTTGGTGTCTATCGTTAAGTGTTTCACAAGGGTTTAGGCGTGTGTATAGAGTGCGGGAAAATATTCCGGTCGTTGTTTTATTTATTTTTTATTTTTATTTATTTTTTCCTCTCTTCCCCTGTTGACACCAAATATTTGCTCGCTCGAAAAACTCGTTCCATTTAACGTTGCACTTGTATGCGCCTATGGGTACACCATGTTAACTATTAAGAAGGAACGCGTGTGAAAAACTAACGTCTCACTCTCGTCGTACAGTAGTTGCGTTGTACAGGGTGCGAAAAATCGCGGTACTAATTATTAATGCATAATTCTTAAATTAATAAAAAATATTTTCGTTACCGTACAATTATTTATGCAGAATTCGCGAATAATTTTGATATTATTGTGAACGTTTTGGCACTACTACCGGCCAGGTACTGAAATTTGCAAAATAGTGCAACGCATTCGTTATTCTAACGAAGGATTTCACGAATAACGTTTTTTTCACGACAATTTTTGGTGAAATTCTACCTGAAATTATGTGTGACAATATTTTACCGTCTTTCATTTCTACCGTTTATCGCGATTTGGTAAAAATGATGTTACTTACAAAATAATATGAAAATCCTATATTGTCGACAGTTTTCGATTGTTTTGAAAAAAACTTACTGTATTATAAACAATAATATACGTAAACGTGTAGGTATATACTTACAATGAAAATCGTATGGGCCACCCCATGTCTTTTTTCCATCCACCCTGTATACACAATAACTTAAACGCGGGCTGCTGCAGAGGCGGTTTCTTATTTTATCATATACCTTTATATACAGTTGAAAAAACACGCTTCACGACGCATTGCTGCTGCTGCTGCTGCTGTGGCAGAGATCGGACGAGATACGAGATTTTTATGGATGTTCAATTAACAGGTTCTCCCGCTGAGAACCAGACTTTTTCTATTAATTAGGGTGCTGTCGCCAATAGTCATTAAACGGTGGCGGCACACGAGGGTACTCGCCGCCGCCGCCGCCGCCTCCAGACGGGGTTGAGTGCCTAGTCAGTCGCTGACGCCGCGCCGCCGACGTAGACGTCGTCCGTCGCCTTCCGACACCTTTTTAAGACAGGGTCCTAATACACATTCCCGTTGTATGTGTGTATATATTTGATATGTGTGCGCGTGTTATATCTCGTATATTACGTAAACTACATCTATAAGGTCTTTGTGTTTTAAAATCCACACCCCAATCGGCGGCTGAAGCGCTGGACAAGCGCTAAAATCTCGAATTTATGGGCCCCCGACGGAGCAGAGTGCGTGGTGCTACTACTAATAGTATATTATACTGCAGTATAATACCCGTGTAAAAATGAAAAAGATAACCAGACCGACAAACGCGGTGCAGTCGATGCACGTAATAATATAATGAACGTATAATGTTTTTTCTTTCTTTTCTTTTTCTATTGGCGTTTATTGCGAACATCATTTTATTTCTACCATTATTACATACATTCGGTTGACATAAAACGGGTTGTACCATTCGATATGCGCGTGTCACCCGTTACAATTTTTCGGAAAAAAAATTACCTACCTACCCCTATTATTGTTCTAATAACACCACAACCCTAAATACGAATAAATTCGACTTATATACTATATGTGCTTGAAAAATGCACATAATAATTAATATACGTATGCGATGATACCTTTTAACAACTTTATTAACAAACTATAATTTAAATTGATAAAAAGCGGGACATACTTCGCACGATGGGTGGGATTCTCTTGATGGGTGTATTGAATTTTAAAGAAACGATAAATCATTTCTTCAGTAAAACGATTTTGAACGAGGGAAGTTTAATCATATAAAAAATAAATGAGAGAGAAAAATGTCCAAATTTTTTTTTCACATTTTCAAAATTTTCTTGAGCTATATCTTTCTTATATGATTTTCTATCTATGTTTGAATTTTCATATAGTTCGGATCAAAAAATGATGGTTTCCAAATCGTTTTTGTCAAATTTTGGGTAGTTCCCCCCCCCCAAAAAAAAAAAATCCAAGAATTGAGATATTCAAAAAATGACCTCTTTAAAGTACAATCTAAAGGCAAATCCTGATTCAAAAAGTTATTGATCGAAACTTTTGGACAAGTATTTCCATACGAAAAGCTGTACACAGAAAAAGAAAAAAAAATTAACATCATTGTAAAAACACTAGCTTCTTCACTTCGATCAGAATCTAAAATGTATGATTAACATATTGTCACCGACCTGACCATTGACAATATTACAAAACGGCAGCTTTCAAGCTTTTTCTACGTCGTATTTAGGTATATGCTGTGTACTGTAGTATCGTGTATTTCTTGTCGCCGCCACGCAATTTCGTCAGAAGAAAAAAAAAAAAGACCTCGTCCGATCTTTTGGCTCGTCGTATGTCCGACACGAACAAAACGGAATAATAAAATGGAATATTTATAATGTATACAATGGAGTAGCACACAGTGCACGACGCGTTATTATTATCACGCGTATAATATGTGTGTGTGTGTGTATTTCACTCGTGTATATATATATATATATATATATGTCGAATACCTATGTACAGTTGTATTATAACAGTTGCGGTCGACCGAGATAGATATATTATATATCCTTTGCGCCCCGGTGGTGGCGGCACTTTGGTGGATGACCGTTTGACCGGAAAGTCGACACGTATCTCTCGCGGCCAGCGTACATCACTGGCGGCGGCGAGGCGGTGTCCTTTTTATACTACGGTCCGAACCGAATAACACACACACACACACACACACACACACACACACACACACACACACACACACACACACATGCACACATGGGTCTCGTCGGCAACATAATATAATGCCCGTGCGCACACACACACACACACACACATACACATATTATGTGTATTTATATAGGGTCTTGTAAGTAAGTAAGTGTATGTGTGTGCGTCGTGTGTACCTGACACCGCGCCGCCGCCGCCACTGCCGGGTGGCGCCTGCAACTCAAGTGGGAATGTGTCACCTCTTTCGGGCCCGGTCGCTATATAATAATAATATATCATATTGTACGTATGTTTAATACACGCGTAGCCTGTAGATTCTTTTGCTCGGTACATATTTTTACACGTCTTCAATATAGGTGTGTGTGTATATTATTTTACATCGTAAACACAGAAAAAACATGTCACTAGTGCTGCGAACGTGTTTTTTCGAGGCGCCGTGCCGAGCCCCCCCCCTCCCCCCTCCCGTAGACGCGGGTCGAGCGAAACCGGTGAGTTCTACAGTGTTTCCGGAAATTTTGGCGTCCGAATTATTTAGGAACAAACACGGTTAGTATATTTTAAACTACATAAATAGTGACGTGTATACGACGATGACGGAGTTTCAAGTACCATCTGTATGACTAGCACGTGTGCGGCGGTGGCGGTTGTTAAAAGGTTTCCGCGGCCCGAAATATTGTTTGCACATCCGATTTCAGGTTTCGGCGTTACCATGGTACCGGTTATAACCGCCGCCGTACCATGTGGTGTATATATGTGTGCGTCGGAAAAGGGAGGGAGGGGGTGCTAGACGTGACGCCAAGTAGGCAAACAACAACGCGCGTCCCGGCGATTTCTGATTTATTCACCGCGTCTGCTACAGTTCTGCGCCGCCCCATGTTTACAAATTAAATTAATTTTACCCTGTGTGTATGCGCACGCTTCATTTTTTTTTTTCTGCCAAAAGCGCAATTCCTTCTGCACCCGTGTTCGATCGAGTTAAACTTCGACAGTAACTTGATAAATTCGGAAGATCGATAGAGGCATATAGTAAAACGTAATACAAAGCCAATAGGAATGTATAATATCCTAGCATACAGTGTATAATATATTGTTATTGTTACACGTAGTAAAACACATTATTATATTGTACGTATATACTACATTAAAAGTATGAGAAAACTGGTTTTAAAATTACAAAAACCAACATTTTTATTAATTCACTTTTTTTAATTTATGGAAATTGGTGCTCGCACGTATACTGTTGAAAACTGTGTAGATCATAAAAATTGGTGCGATGTATAATCGCGTTCGCCTACACTAAATTTTGGAATTAATTATTTTCATTAGAATTCCTCTCACCACTAAAATATTCGATCTAATTAGTTTTTTTTCACTCGAGAATATATACGAACGAAATACTTCTGATAAAATCTTAAAACCTATAATTTAATAACATCACGATAAATTATGTGTATGAGCGTTTTTTTTTTTTTTTTTTTTTTTATGTAGGTAATTCAGTTCTCTTACAACTAAGACTATATACTGTGTGGACGATGATAAAAAGTAATAGTTAACTGTTCCTGTGCAGTATAATATAGGTAGTTGTATATAATAATAGTACACGCATGTTAAATACACGTGTTTATATTTTACTATGTATATTACGAGTAAAATAACTTACTTAATACGTGCGCAGGCACTGCGAGAGGTGTACATGACTAACACGCGTGTACCTATCATTAGAGTCTTGACCAATTTCAATAATTCGAACGGGTGGTATGAACACAAAGGAAATAAAGATTGACGATTTCTAAATTTCTAACGTTGTACGGTAAACCATCACTTGTTGTATCTACTTATTATAAAAACGTTATTAATGTAATAAAAAATACTTGCGGAAAATCGGTTAGAGTTTCGTTTAAATATAACATAAAATACACATAAATGTTATAAAGCAGCTGACGTGTGTATAAAACGGGCTGTTGTGTCCCGCGGGTGACGCGAGGAGTTCTCGGTGTAATTATTTCTGGCGCGGCACCAAGGAATTCCAAACCGATTAATAGATAAACGAGACCCGGTGCGGCGGCGCGACGAGTGAAGAAGAAAAAAAAAATAAATAATAATAATACAGAAAATGAAAAAGAAACCGAGAAAAAAAAAGAAGCCCATTGTGCGCCTATTACTGGTCCGTAAAGAAGAAGAAGACGAGACCGTTATCGTATAGAGACCCTACTCGAAAAAATTTCCATTTTTAAACGGCATTTCGTTCGCGTAAGCAGCAACAAAAACCCATATAACGTGTGTATAATATACACGTATGTTTATAAAAATACATCCCGCCGACGATATATTATTATACGCCGCTCATCACACATTCAACACACATACTCCGCGCATTCGTCGTTGCGAGCTCCCGTTTTCCGCTCTACCGGATTTTCGTACAGACGCCGACAATGAATTCCCCGGCGATGTATACCGCCACCACCGAACTGCCGAGATCATATTGTGTGATCATCGCGTCGGAGCCGCGTTGTCGGCGTCCGTCAAATGGGAGAGAAAAAAAAAAAATAAAAATAAAAAGAGATAACATTTTTGGGGTAGGATTAATCGCGGGCCACCGGATTTTTGTAATCGACTCTCTCTCAGCTTTGTACATAATATAATATACGCGCCACACACACGCACGTACTCACACAGAAATACACCCCCATGGGAATATATTATGTATTACAACACTGATGCAGTCACTTTTATATATATATAATATATAAAATGCCGTACTGCGCGAGCGCGGTTTATATAATGTTATTAGACCACCGCACATGAGTAACTGTTGCATGAAGACACGAGATCCCACTGGGAAATCAGTGTAAATGTAAATGTATATGTATACGTGCTGCTGCTGAAAGTATCGAGAGAAACCGTTCGTGCGGAGATTCAAAGTGCAGCGAATCACGAGACACGGCGCGCGTCGATACTTTTTTTTTTTGTTTTTGGAACCCGAGTTTAACGCGTTATTGCAAATATTATGTAATATTATTTTGATGATTAAGGAGAGGATTACATTCTAAATACATGGTGTGTTGTAAACCTGGAACCTAAATGAAAAAGTGAAACGATTTAGTAATTTATTTTGAAATAATTAAAGAACTGAAAGAAAACTTTATAGTGGTCAATATTCATATATATATATATATTTATTATTATTTCAAAGAAAACAAAAACAATAAATTCTGGAGAAAGAACTTCTAGGAGTTATGGAAAAGAATATGAAAAACTCGATCTTTAAGGATTCCGAAAAAATGGTGATGTGGGAAAAGTTGAGTTTCGCTCTGATTTATACACAAGAAGTCAAAAGAAATGTTTTTATAGAGTATTGGCAAGATTAGTATAGTAGGAGTGTCAAACGTGACCCATGACGTGGGAAGATGAAATCAATTAGTTGTCATGGAAAATGCATTATGAGGATCTAAGAATCTAAGAAATAATAATAATAATAATAGGATTCGACATATTAAATTAGAACAGAGAAAGAAGTCCAGAAATTATTCGAAAACCCAAATATAATAGTGGAAATCTACCACGAGATACCGAGTTGATTTAAGTAGAGTCAGAATCGTCATCAGAATATTTCACGTACGCTGTGCTTTATTATAGATGCGTGACGAGAATATTCTTCCGGAAGTAGTTAAAAATTTGAACGTTTGTATATTTTATCACGTTTCTTCATTGCGTACGAGTACGATGTTTATCAATGATAATTTAGTTGGTATTACGAGTTTTTGAATGAATTTAGGCATTAATGTCTGTGTTAGAATTTTGAATTATTTAGTGTAAAATGTAAAAATCACGCAAAAATCCCTAGTTTTTGTTTTCTGACATAATTTTCTATGCTATCTGCTGTCCTTATATTAGTATTATTCCGTCTTTCGACTAAATTTGTATTTGATATAGTTATAGAGCTAGAGAGATTCGGGCTATGAAAATCCACTGGCGGCGTTTTGTCGATCATGAAACACACCGATGTAGGTATTAAAACTTGTTAAAAACGAACCCCGAATCGTGTACGGCGATGTCGATAATAATTTTTTATTTTACGTAGCGTCACTGGTTTTTTTTTTTTTTCAACGTGTTTTTTTTTCTGGTCGTGTGTTAATTAAAACGGTGTAAAACGTCGATTTCGATTATCGTCGTGTGGACCTCCTGTATACATATATAATATTATGTGCAGCAGCAGCGCGTACGTCTATTATAATAGTATGTGTGTACAGCAGTGATGACGACTTGCGGCCGCGCGCGGTGTCTCCTTGTTATGGTAATCAGTTTTTATATTTCGATCGGATCTATTTCGGACGACAACACAAAAAAAAAGAAAGAAAAAATACTAAGGAATAAAAACATGACAATTTTATTATTATTATTATTATTATTACTAGACTACGCGTTTTCCGACTGGCGATGATACCGCGTGTTATACGCCGCCGGTGGGGATATAAAACCGCGCGCTTGCCGGGACGCCCAAAGGGGATTATCCGGGCCACACCCTATACGTCGTCGAACGGTCATTCGCGGGAAGTAGTTTAGACGCGTGTTCGTTTTCACACCACCTAGATAGGGTTCGTGCGCAATGCCCTCCCCGCGAGCTCGCCAACCAGGGGGGTAAAATGAATACCGCCGCTATTACGCGTATCTACATTATATAATAAAAGGAAAGGATGCAATAATTATTATGGAACGGACAACAATAATATGCTTTATCTCTTTTTTTTCAATGAACATTATTCTCCCCTTTGTTCCTTTGTTGTTACTTTAAAAAGAACCTGATAGTGATCACAGTAACAAAACCACACGATTTGTTGTTTATTAATACGATGTGCATATTGTATATTTTATATATATATATGTACATAATATTATAAGAATAGAGCTCAATTTTGATGAACGAAACCGCGATATCGATGACCACGATTCAGTAGTAGCTTGACTTACTACAAATCAGTAACCCTCGTCGGGGCACTTTAAAATTTAAGAATTAAAAGGATGCCAAAAACAGTACATGTTAGTTTTTGTTACTAATACGTGTAAGTACTCATACTATTCTGATATTTTGACGGACCTGGTATAAATGCAGGTATTTTGTTTTGAGCGATTGATCTAAAAAAAATTTTTTATTTTTTTTCAATACCACGTGAAGAAGCTGCAGAGTATTATAATTTTTCACGTGTAAATTTGGTGATTTGTTTCGCGAGTACGATATCACGACAGATGGCGGATAACTGCAGGCTCACAGGACGACAACTTACTCCTAGTGCGATTTTTCGTTTTACATATGCGAAGTCGAGAATACGCCAACTCGTGAAAACTTAATAATAACTATTATATTAAAATATCGCCCGTTATTACGATGGACCTATGACGGGACGTCCAGTCGGAATTTACTTCACGTCATTTTGAATATATTTTTTAATGAAAAAACGGGATATCATTCCCATACACATTTTTTCTTCGAGCTGGTAAATTATCGAATGTATGCCAGGTAGTAGTTTATTATAAGCGAAATTTTTGGATAAATACCTAAAACCTGTCATCTCTGTTGTAAATCGTTCAAGACTCTCTCAAAGTAATATACTTTATAAACATATTATATGTATTATTTGAGTCTGTGTGTAATAATTATTGTTTGTGTGTAGACAAAAAAAAAAAACAGACATCCTTCCAATCTTATTAATGGCTGGAGATAAAACTTGCATACACACACATGTATATAATATTTTGTCGTTGACTAATGCGAGTGTGGTGCCGCGTATTCCGATGGCTACAATAGATTATCGAGTTGTTCTTTTGTCGGCATTCACACGGCAAGCGATATCGTCAGTTAAAATAATTCGTTATCAAAAATAATTCCAGATTTTATTGATGACGTTTAACGCCGGATTAAATAGCAATAAGGAAAAAATCTAGAATAACGTGACAACAACAGGAGAAAGAGAAGAATATTATAGATTATTTTAGATAAAAGAAATTAAAAAAAAAAAAAACAAACAAACTCACCGGGAAAATAAAATAGAAACGGTCGTAAAACATCATATACACGGGCAACAATGAAGAATTTAAGGTTAATTGTCTCGGCTACTATATAATATAATAGTGATAATAATAATAAAATGAAAAATAATAAAACGAGGCGTACTCTGGTTAATTAAGGAGGAAAACTAGAAGAAAAAAAAAAACATGAAAAAACCGGAATATTGCACTGTTCTACTGGTGACTGCGGTATAGAGGTAAAACGACTCATTCACACCGAATGTTCTTATTTTTCCTGTATCATACGTCGTGCGAATAATGTAAGTGGTGATGGATAAATATTGTCGCCGTCAGCTACGTGGTGTCTCCAAATTTGACCGCCTGCCGCTGGGAGATAGACATCTATGTGTTTTTATAAATTATGCGCGCGCATACGGTGTGCGCGGTTGTCGTCCGGGTAAAATGGTAATGCTAAAATTAAAATAAACCGATAATAAAAATAAATCGTCTGTCCGTCTCGCAGAACGAGATCTGTTTTTACCCCCATTGTATTTAAATGAAGACCTCGCGCCGGTCGCGTTTTAACGGAATAAAATTGATTTTTTTTTTCCCCCCCCCTCGAAACGAGTCACATTCACACACACGAAAAAAAAAAAATTACAAAATACAAGTATAACAAACGACTCGCTACGTACCTGTACTGCATGCAGGTACTAGTATATTCTCGTGTGCGAGACGACAAACGGACAAAATATTGTTGTGGCGCCCGACGACAGGACAGAGCGCAAATACGGACGGAAAAAATACACGTATATTATATTATGTACGTATAAAAATAAAATCTCGTGGTCGGGGACTCGGTCTGTTGTTTTTTTTTTTTTTTGTCGCTGTCTGCTGTTCAGCTATATATATATATATATTTGTATACACAAGAGTCGCACCGGCATCACTAATTGAAAGGTGGGCAAAACGACTGCTGTGTTGTAGCGACGGCGGCAGCGATACGCGCGTCCAATTATTATTACACACGTTTATACTACATTTACGTGCGTCGTTAATTCTTTTGGCGCCTTACGGACGATAATAATAATAATAATAATAATAGTTATAATAATGATGATAATATTATGTAAAAAAGGTGTATCACGTCCGCACCAGAGGGTAATATTATCATCGTTTTATGACACCGCCGACGCCGCCAATTATCCGTACATATAGGTACGCGCCGACGACGGCACACGAACGCACAATATTATTTTATAATAATGTTATTATCATATTATTATTTTATAAATAACGAGCGCCGAAAACGACGACCAGATACGACGTGCGCGCGTTTCTCACGGACGACGTTGCAACAACAATAATGTATTCGAAAAAACGTGTCGTAACACATTCGAGTTTCGTATTTTTTAGATTCTGATTGGAGCAAATTTTCTTTTTCTTTCTATAAACCCTTTTTTGTATAGAAATACTTGGCCAAAAATTTCGATTATTATAATCCTGGACAGTTCATCCAGCTAACGTGAAACATTTGAGTAGAGTAAATTTTAAATTTTGAAATCAATGTAACCGGTATTAGAAAATCATAGAGCCTCAGTTCCATAACGATAACTATGTTGTATGTAAATTGTAATATTTGTAAAAATGGTCGTAATAAGAAAAACCACTTTTACTACAATACATACAATCATTTTAACATGTAGCACCTTTTCAATAGCATGACTTTACTGATCCCTGAACATTTGAAATTATAACGGTTGCTTTGGGCCAAGGTTTACTGGACGGATTATAACTATAGATCCAAAATCACAACCAGAGGTTACTTTAGACAGATCATGTTTCAAATTTATCAATATACTTTTCAATAACGATAACACCTGTCGAAAAATTGACAGAAAATGATAAAATATGCTTTTACCGGAATTTCCATACAAGTGAAATATGTTAAATAACAATAATACAAAAATAATGTAGCTAGAAACTTGAAACATTCATCAACAACTATAAATGGTTACGAGAAAACTCCAAAAACATTTGATAGATCTCGAGTTAAGCGTATCATTTTGAAAATATTGGATATTTCACATTTTCTGTAAGTTTTAACTCATAAAATATTTAATTCTTGATATTCAGATTTGAAAATTGTAAGTAAACTTTTTTTCTCTATAACCGTTTGAAGTTGACATTTCGACGGAATTCATTAGTTATAGTTATATGCAATACAATTTTTACTGATGAATAATTAAACATTTATGAGGGTTTGATTGAAAAGAAATCGGGTAAAGTACATACAAATATTATTGTATATTTTTAGTTTACGAATATCCAAAACGGTTGGTAATGCTTTTTCGCCATTTTATATGTTTTCGATTCTAAGTACGTGAACTAAAATCCACGCGCGTCAATAGTTTAAAATTGAATATTTTCGGGTTTTATATTAAATACCTACTATTTAAATTGTTTTCAACGCTGTTCTTGTTGTAGTCATCTAGTAGTCTAGTCTAAAGAGTATATTACCCGGTGTACTAATATTTTGTACTTTTTTCAACCGTGACTAACCAGAGGCCACACGATAGTCATTAGCACATTAGCACTAATTAATATATTCTCGCAAATTAATGTTGATTTAGGATAATAATTAAAGTCTCTTTATTTTTGTATCATGATGTTTATATTTTATTGTAATTTGAAATTATTTATGAAATTAATTTATATTCATTAGGTGTAAGGGGGTATAATATGAAAAATCATTTTTTGTTTTTCGTAAATGTTGTATGTAACAAAATAATTTTTGGTTCAACATTTAAATTCAATACGTCTATTTTAGAAGATTAGTTAACAATCACACAGAAATTAACTAATATTGTTTTTCTGGTCGAATTTCTATCACTTGATGCTATAGTACTTATCATACAAATTTGATTATTTATACGAAAAATGAACAGCATTGATGATTGTTCTGTTATTAAATAACAATAATTGTTAAACATACTGGCAATTACTATTTACTAATGTAAATTAACTGAAGTTCCGCTCAGAATTGTTTTATTGGAGAAATGATGTACCGTTTCTTTATAATTCAACACACCCGCCAAGAGTAGTCTACCTGAAGTGCGAAGTGTATCTATCCCGCTATTATTATTATTATTATAATTTTCTTTTTTTTCTCTACGTCCTGTTTCGTGTGACATCAGGTCATCCGTAGCAGATTTTATAGAGAGGTTATATTATTGTACGACCTAGGTGGGGGTAGATATGCGTGAGGGGTTTTGGTGGAACACGTAATTTTCCGCGTTACTTTTTATTACCGCGGAGTAATATGATGTGGTACATTACCATAACCATGGTATGAACTATAAACCACTGCTGGTCACCAGAGTATGACACGCCGGTCGTTGTATGACATATACCACCGGGTTTAACGACCTATGCGATCGAAGGTTCTTGCAAAAACTTTACGACACATACTATATACATGTGTACGGTCGTATCCCGATTCGCCGAAATCCCATTTCGCCGACATTCCATTTCGCCGAAGTTTCATAATATAATTGTATATTGGCGTTATATCCGTACGCTTGTTTACAATACTATACTGTACACAGTATAAAGTCGATAAAACTGATAGTGTGTGAACAACTTAATGTAATCTCACCTTAATTCATATATCATATTTATCTTAACATCGGTAATCTGTAAATATAAGTTTAAATAACGAAGGTACTAATTATGTAGATTTATTTGTATTTAGAGATATTGAAAACCATTTATGTCTAATTATTACTTATTACTTACGTAAATAGAACAAAAAAATTTCAGGAAATGAAAACCTCTTTCGCTTAAAAAAATTCATTGCGTGAATTACAAATTATAAATCAGACAAAACATTGGTAATTTGCATATAATTTGTAATATATCATTGTAATTTTATCTTATCATTTATTTTTCTTAATTTTTGTCACAGATATTTATACTGTAGTATAGACACTTATTATAGATATCTGTGATTTTCGTCAATAGCGTGATCATAATATTATCTATTTGCTTTTTATTATACGAGTGCCGAAAGTCGACGAGTTTGTTATTTTTATATATAAGTGCGTTTTGCCGTGGCTGTTTTATTATTATTTTTAAATCAAGAGAGCTTTTGCTATTGTGAGGTATTTCTAACTATTTTACTGCACATATAAATATAAAAAAAAATTCGGTGAAATGGAACGATGCAAAAAAAAAAAAAAAAAAAAAAAAACAAAATTTGGTATCGGCGAATCGGGAACGGACCATGTGTACTGTACATGCACGCCATTTGATTTATTTACATACTTTATGCCTATCGTTTATTACGACCTGTTTTTACTCGGTTCCCAAAATGTCACTATAAACGGTTGGTCTACGGTATGTGAAATATTATTCAAATTAATAACGACCGAAACACGCATTATATTAATAATACTTGTACATACGCATTCGTGTATACGTTATATATATTATATTATAAATGCGTACACTTATATATATATGTGTATATTGGTACATGCACTGGCGCGGCTACTGGCGCTGCACCCGGTCCTCACGTCGGTCGCGCGATGTCGTCGGTTGATAATATGTCTCGTTTTTCTCTCTCTCTCTCTCTTTTTCGCTTTAGTGCGCGCGCCCGCTCAATGCCCGACTTGAGGTTCGTATTTTTTTATTTTTTTTTTTTTATATATGTTTATACGCACACACATATTCTATAATATCATTTTTTTTCTCGAGTTTTATTACATATATATATTTCGGGAAACGAGCTGCTGCTGCTGTTGCACATACGGAAAGAAATTTGTGAGTGAAGCGGGGTGTGGAGACGTCCCGTCGTCTTCGTTCGTTCGGAACCGGACCCGCACGGGTTAATAACAATAAAAAGAAACGAGGTACACACGACGACGTGTATACACTGACCCACACATACTCTCACGCGCACGACAGAGATAAAGGCCACCCGAACGATATTTATGCGGCCAATAAATAATGTTGGTGTTAATGGACAGAACCCTATCTCTTATTGTTTTTTTTTCTCCCGTTTTTTTAGTACACTCATGTAAAATATATACATATATGCCTCTGCGCGCGGCTACCTCAGCAGTAGGTGTCATTAGTTGTGTGATAACAACCGAACGGCACGTCGGCGGCGGTGGCGGTCGTTCTTGTTTTTTTTTTTTTTTTTCTTTTTCTTTTTATTATTCGTCGAGGTGCGGCCCCTTAATGTTCACACGCATATATTTACTCGTTCGTCGCCGTCGTCGTCGACGTACCGATTTTCGTGTGTACGCGTGATTTTATTTTTATAATTGGGATCGGTCCTTTTGTTTTACTTAGTGTTTGTTTTTTACTCGTGTTTTTTTTTTTTTTTTTTTGGTCGTGCCGCTCTTGGTCAAAGAGCTTTTTTTTTTTCTTTAGAGTCCGAGCAACACGTCATAATAATATTCTGGTAATAATAATAATATCTATTTCACCGCGGCGTCGTGCTGCTCGTCGCGAAATCCGTTCACGTGTTTATTATTTTGTTATTATCGTTTCATATTCAGCCGGCGTATTTGTATTAATATCGTATAATGCGTCGTATACATATACACATATATATATATATATATATATATCGTTTTATACGATTGTCGCATATTATATTATCCTTGTTTATATAAAAAAAGAAAAAAACGAGCGGAGGCGACCGACGTCGTGTCAAGTCTCGGGGTCGAAAATGAATGCGAAGAGACTCGTCGCGCACGCACTTGTCGCGCGCTCGCGATTATACGGTATTACTTTAACGCACGACGACGACAGCACACTAATCAGACAACGTCTGTGTACCACCGCCGTCACCGTAGCAGTAGGTATTTTTATAATATATATATATATATATACATGACGGTCAATGGCTAAACAGAGAGACGAAACGATGAGAAACCGACGGCGGCGGTGGCGGCGTAGATTACGTGCGTTGGGTGTGAAAGTACGTCAACCGTCACCGCCGCTGCCCCGTGCTAATACCCCCTTCTGTGGCCTCGGCTCGATGTACTGTGCAATCGCAGGTATGTATACAGTGTGTTTCAGAATAACACAAAATATTTCTGTCCACTGATCAAAATGTTATTTTTGAGGTGGAGCTTTAGGAAATACTGAAATGCACATTTTTTTATATAGTTTTTTGAATTTTTAACCCTTTCATTGTGTGCACGCGCAATTCAAATTGCATTTTTTTCAAATGACACTACGTAATTGCAATACCAGAATTGTATAGATCGATTTTTTAAAAATAATTTCGGTCTTTTTACCATGGCTCTAAAATTAAAATTAAAAGAATGAGACAGCAAGGTAAGTTATCGTTTTAAATTATTTAACAATTCTCTATTCTCTATGATTCCCCTAATTTATATTAGATTTCGCTTATTTTTCTTTTTCAGCATTCGTTTCTAGACAAAAATCTACTTTTTATACCATTTATTTTTTACTATGTTAGGTATTAGATCATTACTTGTTATCCCTAAGGATTATTTTATTTGTACTTATTTTCTAAAATACAATTCTCTATGTATAGATGGATATATAATACGGAACACTAGCTTGGCTCCCTGTAAGGTCTCCAAGATCTCATGGCATTAGTTTTTTTTTCCGGGGACATTTGAAAAACGTAGTCTAAAAACGTAAAAACTTCACTTTTAAAAGAGATATTTGGAAACACACATAAGGAAATAATGCGCTGTTCACAGTTATACATAAATAATGATAATTATATTATAATAGTTATACATAAGCTGATCTTCAAATTTGTATTAAATATGTATATTTTTTTGTAATATTTTTTCAATAAATTATAGAAAAGCTTGGTTTTTTTTTTTAAATTTTCTTAGTACATTAACCTAAATTTATAGTAAAAGTATACTTAGTTCATATTAGTTAAATTGTTTTTAATCATTCAAAACAATTTAAGTTATACAGATCATTATGTCTAAAAATCATTGAATGCAAAATAAATAAATGTGAAATCTATTAGAAATTCGAAATATCATAGGATACTTAAATTCTTGAAAGATCAATAATTTTAATTGAAACATTAACTCGTTACCATAAAGTCAATTTTAGTTTCATAGCCATGGTAAGTAATATAGTCAAAATTACTAAATTATTTAAAAAAAAAAAAAATCGAATTATATTGTGCTTGTGGCATCAATAGGACGTCGAAAATTCGAAAATCATCGCAAAATGTGTATTTCAGTATTCATAAGTTCCAAAAAAAAAAACCTATTTCAATCCAAGGTCACTGAATATAAATATTTCGTGTTTCTTAAAGGTTAGATACGTATGCACGAGTATAATATAACGTAGTCAACTGTTGTGTCTAAACCTGCTGCTGAATATTATTATCATTATTGTTTTGTAAATATAGTAATTTAATTCGAGTGCGTGTCGTCATCGCGATAATATATAGTACGCAATATGTCAGTTAGCTTTATGTTTATTATATTTTCGCAGACGTTTTGTCGTCGTCGTCGTTTATACGTAGGTACATAGAGGGGGAATATCGCGCGATGTCATGATTCGATTGTAGTTTCGCGATTAGATCTAAAAACGTGTGGATAATGTGACGTCATCTATATAGCTTGTCTTCTTGTACGTGTACTGGTCACTTGGCAAGGTGGTGATGTTGCTCAAACGCGGCCGGAAATCGTAAACAATCATCACTGCTGTGGTTGTTTCACATGGGGTTGGAGGGATACGGAAAAAGCTCTTTCAAATATATAGTACAAATTAATGCGAAAACTCGTCTCGCGTTGGATTTTTTAGATAAATAATGTTTTATCTCCTGGACATTGTATATAGTGTATACTTACCACATACTGCAGTATACAAAGTATACTATACATACGTTCTGTACCGACGGGCATAACTATATAATATTATACAGACATATAGTACGAGAGATTCGGGTCCGCCGCCGCCACGCCGTTTCACTACCAATTCATCACGTCAAATCCTCCTAACCTGCGCGATCCGATCACGTGGCCGCCGTCGTTTCTCGTCTCAAATTCGATTCAGACTTACATATTATTATATAAGCATAATATAGTATATTAATATAATTACGTGTAATATACACACAAGTATACGATGTGTGTACATATTATCATAATATTTTGAATCGTCACAACCCTTTGGTTTACTAAACACTAATACACACTATGAAAAAAAAAAAAAATCATTCCATATTTAATATACCAAAATGAATATATTGCTTCAATCCGTTATTGTTTATTAGGGTTTAAATCAGTTTTCGCTACAGACCATAAACAGACCCATCAACCGTTTCCACAGATTTCCAGAGGTACGTAAAATATTACACTATACAAAATATATAGTAATAATAATAACAATAATAATAATATATAATAATATTTCAATAACATTTTCTCGCGCATATAATATATCATTTAGTGCTGTATATAAACCATAAAGTATATGTCTATATATATATATATATATTTTATGTTTATATTTTTGTATTGTTTAAACGTAGAACGAGTTTATTATACCGTTTTTCTTTCTCTGTCCGTCTCTCTATGTACACTTATAATATTATACCTACCTTATATTATCCGTCTCTCTCGCTCTGGTCTCGCTTGGTGAAGCAGTTATACTCGCACACAATATATACACACGATATTTTTTATCTTTTTTTGTTTTAACGAGATAAATGCCTCAGGGGGCCACTGTTGTGGTTATGACGGAGAAGTGGGTGGCGGTGGCGACGGCGGCGGACCCGAGTGATTAGGTGAGTGAGCGCCGCCACCGCCGCCGCCGCAGCCGTGAGAGATTCGTGAGAACGTGCCGGACGCGGCGGAGGTCTTGTTGAATGAAAAACACGATGTGGCGGCGGCGGTGGCGCCAAATAATGTCTGTCCGCGTGCGTCCGATTTGAATATAATAAATGCGACGACGACGGCGGAGACAATTGTCGTCGGCCATATCAATTATTATTATTATCGTCCGTGTAGTAGTCTCCGTTCATAATATAATAATATTATACATTGTGTCGAGCACATTGCGTTTAAATAAAATAAATGGCCGTGCAACCGATGCGTATTATCATGTACGTTAGAATATATGTGTACACGTGTACACGTTATGTACACACAACATATACTTGCAGTTTTTTTTTTAATAATATTTTTTTTTCTCAAATCGCCCCCGGTCGAGCGCTCCGCTCAAGAACAGTCAGTCGCGCGTATGTACCTACATAATATATACGTTTCGCACGGCAGCCCTCTCGGCATAACATTATCTCGCGGACACAATGCGACGAAAGGGTTTTTCTTTTGTTTTATTCACTTCGTGTCCGCGCACATCATGTTTGTATATAAATATATTATTACACTCTAATGTGAGTTACGGTGTGCAGTATGTATATACTCCTATTGATGACGACCTATAGCAACAGCAGCGGGGCTCCTCCGAAGTGCAGAAAACTCGAACTTTCTCGCTGAAGTCCAATGTTGATTTACAGTTTTTTGTTTTTTTTCCCCCAGGATTCCGAGGGAGTACTTGCGCGTTTTTAATTCGATTTTCCAGACAAAAATAAAAATAACCTAACGTGTTTGTGGTGTGTGCTTGCAAAAGCTCTCGCGCGATACGACGTATTTGCAGGTAGTGGTTAGTCACAGTGATAGCGTTGTGGTGGTGGTAGTAGTAGTAGTAGTAGTACAGCGGTAGTGGTAGGGGCGGTAGGAGAGGAGTTAACGGATATCATGTGTCTCCGGTCAAACGGAACGCACACACAAGGATAATTGGACACGACCGGCGTCTAGTTCTCTTTTATACACACACACACACACACACACACACACATACAAACACGCGTGCGCCTTCGCGCATATACGCTGTGGTCAGGCTACGTGCATGAGGTGGCGTGGAGAGGAGAGAGTGGATCGCTTCACGACCAGTTGTTTCCCTTCCTCTCCTCTCGCGCTTGTCTCGCCTATATGTCGTTCGATTTGTTCAATACCACACCGTATAAAGTCTTCCGCAGCTTCGCAGTCTTGTGTGTCCTCCCCGCGCGCGTCTTACACGCGCACACATGTGAATTATATACATATGTATATATTGTATTTTATACGTGTGTGTGTGTGTGTGTGTGTGTATCTTATATCGTCAGGCCTTCTCTCTCCTCGTCTGTACAGCCATCAACTAGCACGAGACCCGTATACGCGTACACACACGCGGTCGTCGGAGCCGGCGTCTTTTGTGGCGCCGCCGCCGCCGTCGGACACACTGGTGGGGTTGGCGGCGGCGGTGGTGTTCACGTGTATATGTAATATTATGCGTGTACAAAAACGGGACGACGCGAAAAACGATGACAAACGCCCGTGACTGACCCCGGAGCAAAAATTTCGTCTTATCTTTTGTTTTTTTTCGACCGCAACGACGTTTTTCGATATTGTATATTTTTTTTTCTACGTCAATACTCGCGGTACTGATCCGGAATCGCGCGCGCGAAAACGTTTATCGATCTGCTCGGCGTGTAGTATATTCGTGTGAGTATAGTAGTAGTCGTTTTAGTCGTCATCGTCGTCAAAATACTAAAATGCGTAGTGCCAGTAGTAGTAAACCCGTAATTAGGTGGTTCGTCAAAACCGGACCTTTACCCCACGCGTATATTATACATAATATAAAATATCATATTATATAAACTGTTAATTATAATTATACTCGTTTAAAATTTAATAATCACGTAAACGGGGTATACTTAAGACCACTGCACCACCCCTGTTATTAATCCGTTTTCGGTCATATTTAATCGTTTCGTATTATACACGATCGTCACGATACGCGAATATATTAAAAATGGCTGAATTTTTATTTTAACGATAGGTATCAAAGTTAATATTTTATATACTTACATAGATGTATATTATAGTAAAACGGTATGTGTTTATTTATTTAAAAATCGTATTTTTATTTGAAATTAATTACAGTGATAGTTTTTAAAAATAATTTGTATACCTGGGAGGCGAGTATTCAAAATTTCAATGTCGGAACGTGTTTTTTTTTTTTACGGTTTTTATTAATTAGGGTATAACAATATACATACGTGATACACACACTTCCTAATCGTGTCGTTTTTTCTCTGCGCCTACAGAAATATTATTATATAGGTACATGTGTATTTATTCGGCGAAACCGAGTTGTAGCGAGTGTGAGCACGGTGCAAAGTATCTGATGCTCGTATACTTTATGCAGCGTGTGATGCGCCTTAGGTATTGAATTGTGTAACGATCGTTTTTGAGGGTGGAAAAAATTTTGCCGGATATAAATGTTCTGCGCGTTCCGTTAATGTGCCGTCCGTGCGTTTATTTGTTATTTATACGGGTGTTTTTAATAATTCAAACAGCCTTTTATCGCCGGTCAATCGGCACCTGTGTTCGTGCGCGTGCTGCACTGCATCAGGTGCCCGCCGTATATCAAACGGCCCTCTCCGACGTCCTCATCCTCCCACCGCGGCGTTTTTAGAAAATAATAATAAATTAACAATTGTTTTCTTTTTTTCTCCCACAGACCATATTGAACTCGATGCACAAGTACCAGCCCCGTTTCCATCTAGTCAGAGCCAACGACATCATTAAGTTGCCGTACTCAACTTTCCGCACGTACGTGTTCAAAGAAACCGAGTTTATCGCCGTCACGGCGTACCAAAACGAAAAGGTAATAAAAACCCACGTGTACATAACATTATTATATTCATACGTCATTATGTATTGTCGTCGTACATATTATATGCGAGTATATAACGCCGTTTCGTGCATTATATATTATATATACATACGCGTTTTATGCGATAATATATTACATATATTATGTGACTGACACGCCTCTTATATTGTTTTCGTTTGCGTGTATACAGATTACTCAGTTGAAAATCGACAATAATCCGTTCGCCAAAGGGTTCCGGGACACCGGTGCCGGGAAACGAGAGAAAAAGTGAGTATTCGCACGACAATATTTATATTAATACTCGAATACGTTAAGTTATAATAATAGTGCAGCGCTGCTGCATACACAGGCATAGTCTTTTTTTCGCCAATAAAATGTTTTTCGAATATTTATTATTGCCTGTTTTTGTCAAATTCATTTTAAAAACTTAGTACAATAATAGTAAAAATAAAAATTTGGTAAATTCAAAAAAATTTATATAATTAAAAAAAGCGATTTAAAAAGAGTCTACTTACAAATTGATTATTAATTTTTTTTTTCTGTTTTTTGTTACAGATTTTTATTTATTTATTTATTTTTTAAGTTCCGTATCGACACTATTAATTTGTGTCTAATATAATATATTTTTGAACACATTGCCTTTCTGCATTTTGTAAAATGTAAAATATACGAATGTTCCTTTTAAAATTACTTATTGAACGAAATATCCGAAATAATTTTGTAACTTTTAAAATGTTCACAACTGCGTTCTGGGGTGGGGTTGGGGGAATGGAAATCAATTTTTTTTTTTGTTTTTGGCAGAAAAGGGCTGTGATAGAAACAACCCATATACATACATACATTTTAGTATATGATACAGCAGTCTAATAATAATTCAGTAGGTATACATATGATAATAACAGATCTCGGCGGTCGTGATTCGTTGGCATATTATAATATGGGCTACTGCCCATTTGCGCCCCAGAGTAGCCCAAATGCGCCCCAAGGGATGTGGACAGATGCGCCCAAAAGATAAAAAACTACCTGTCGATTTATGGGTCATTTACGCCCATTTCGTATGCAACGTTGCCGACATGATTCTTACAAATATACATATATATTTTATTAATTTTGAACAAGCGTAGCAAGGAATATATCCACAGTAAACTATCGATAATTAAGAATTCATGAGACTGAGTGGAATATTCGATTATTAGAGGTTTTCGATAGTTCTAATTATCGAGAGAAAAAATGAATAATTCGAACTAAGGAACATTTAATATTAAAAGAATCTGTTAATATGACAATAATTTGTGAAAAAAAAAACTTAAGTAATTCACACACATCATTATTCACTTCAGTTAATTAATTTAAAAAAAAAAAAAAAATGGGTTTAAATGAATAAATGAATTTAATAATTTCAAATAAAAATGTCTCTGAAGTACACCAATTTGTGGCAAATCCGGTTTCAAAAAATTGCTAATCGAGACTATTGAACAAGTAAATCTATACAAAAAAGTGTTCACAGAAAAAATAAAAAAATATGTAATATATATATATCATTGTAAGAACATTAGTTTGATCGCTTCGCTCAGAATCTAAAATAGTTGAAATCGGAAATAGCTTGACCAGAGTAGTAATCTCATCAACGTATTTCACGTATTTCTACTCATTAATACTAATATTATATAAGTCAGCGGTCGTATTGCACTATATTTCAATAAAAAAATCGGCAACGTTGCACGGTTCTGAAACATATTTACTGAAAATATTTCGGGCGCATATGGGCTATGATTTCGGGCGCAAGTGGGCTATAAAAAAGGTATGATGGGTGCAAGTGGGTGGTTGCAGCGATAATATGCAAACGCCATTGGAAATCGAACATTTTCGTGCTTAAACTCTCACCTATATTTACGAGGTGGAAATTGTAGAAATCAATTTTTCAACGTGTGCAGTGTAATAATAATCAACCGGCATTCGAATTACAGGCTGTAAAAATGGAAATTATTATTATTTTTTTTTTTTTAATAACGTACGTGTGGCGTTTTTATATATTTATAAGGAAAACAGGATCAATTTCCAATAACAAAATTGTCCTGCATGATTCGGGTTTTTTGCTGTGTCTACCTATATACATCGGTTAACATCGTGTAATATCGTCGTGTACTCCAGGGTTATTTAATATTATGTCGCTGCACGTGTGTGACTGGGACAAGTCTATAAGATAACTAGGCGCGCGTGGTAGCTGAACGGCGAGTCTGTGTATATTTCGCGTATAAATGAAAAAAAAAAGCGGACATACTTCGCACGACGGGTGGTATTCTCTTGACGGGCGTATTAAATTTTAAAGAAACGATAAATCATTTCTTCAGTAAAACGATTCTGAACGAAGAAAGTTAATAATATAAGAAAAAAAAATG
>JAIPRM010000392.1:0-15888 GCA_025469315.1 Stegophylla sp. TES_Ste_2020 | reverse complement strand
CAAAAGGAAAAAGCAGTCCGTGTTGTTCGAACACGGACGTTGTTGCACGTTTATAAGCACTGAATAGTATGTCACTATTAATAAATATGAAACACGAACCATTTGTAAAATTATCGGCATACTTAATCTAATATTAATATAAAGTTTACATAATTATATTTATGTTGGGAATCCCACGATACGATTAAAGTGCGCACGGATTGAAGCGGCGCGCGACCACCACGACGCCGCCGACTAAATGTTTATTGTGTTTATTGATAGATGCCGCCTTTGTCGTAATTTCTCCAATTTTTTTCAATCAAACCCTTGTAAAATGTTTAATTCTGTGTCCGTAAGAAATTTTATTGCACCAAAATATTCGCAATGAAATTTTCTATCTGGACACCAAATTTCAAAACAATCGGTTTAGCCAATTTTCTTATATGTACGTTGAAGTGCATAATTTTACGAAAAACTAACGATTTCCGTCGAATTTCCAACTTCAAACGGGTATAAAAAAAAAGTTAACTTACGATTTTTGAGATTTTTTCAGATCAATTAGACACATATGTCAGTGAGATCATATTAAATTTTCAAGTCTTAATATCAAAAATCAAAAATTTTATTGCATAAAAACTAACAAGAAATTAGATATTTCCGAAATTTTCAAAATGCCGTACTTAACTCAAAATTGATTAAATCTTTTTGAAATTTTTATGACTTGTTTTTGTAGCTATTTTTAGTGGTTGGTGAAAATTTCAAGTCTCTAGCTACATTATTTTAGAAGTTATGTCAAAAAGTAATTTTCGGTTTTACGGAAATTTCGGTAATTGCGTATTTTGCCGTTTTTCGTCAATTTTTCGACAGTTTTTTCCCGTTTTTGGAAAAAGTATTGAGAAATTGGAAAAATGACCTCTATAAAGTACCATCTGGGTGTGATTCCGGTTCTATAGAGATACTGATCGAAACTTTCGGACAAGTATTTCTATACGAAAAAGTGTTTACATAAAAAGAAGAAGAAAAAAAAAATCATTGTAAAATCATAAGCTTCTTCACTTCGTTCAGAATCTAATAACTTCTAATGTATATAAATACTATGTGGTATGAGAACCCTCGAAAACGAGTCTTCTTTGTGCTGGTTACGTTGTCGTCGTTGTCTCGAAATTATTTTCAATTGATACATGACGATACGACGCTGCATGTATAATATAATATTATAATAATATAATAATATACAGTTGCTCGCGCGCACGCGCGTACGGACGGTATTAATCGTGAAAACGATCATTCGTGATAAAATATACAAAAAAATAAAATAAAATAAACTACCTACGCGCGTGTTCTTGTACTAACTACACAGCGTGCGATACGATTTACATTATTAGTACCGATCATTATTTATTTATTATTATTATTTTTTTCTGCCGATCAAAGGTACGATTATTATTATAATACACACAGGTACAACAACTATATGCGCGCACAAACGCACACAATTCACGCGATACGGATTCGTCACGTCGCGCACACAATGTGTACCCATATTATACCTATTGTATATTATAATGATAGGTATATATGAAATAAATAAGCGCCGCTGCTGCCCAACTCACAAATTGTGCCTCGCGCGCCGGATGATTTATCTACTGTAAACGCGTGTAATATTGTTCATAGATTCGTATACATATACATTAATATATCGTTCGACTCGATCGTCTCAATCGTGATCATATTTTATATATATAACCTGGGCTAGCCATTTATCACGTATAAATCAAGGTATAAAACTCCTCGCCTCGATTATACTTTCATATATTACTATTGAAACATTTGAAATTAAAATATTGTAATACTTTGCGTTATGATTTGTATTCAATATTATGCGAGACATGCAGTGAAAGGGGGAGGGGTTGCAATGAAGTTTATTAAATTATAGTCCAAAAGTTGCATACGACAGTTTCTCTAAAGATAAACATTGCTTCTACTTTTTATTTTAAAGATTACATTTTTGATATTTTCAATAAATTATTCAACTACTTTAATAAGCGTTTAAATACAGCAAAAGTGTGTAGTTTTCACAAATTTGGTGTCATCTTTGATTATTCAAAAAACAAATATAGCTTTTCTGCAAATTTCAACTATTATTTTTATCTAACTTATTCTCAAATCTAATATTTTTTCTTAAAAATATTATATTAATTACCTCATTGGTATATATATCAAGTGCAAATTTATATCTGTGAGGTAATATAATAAATTGTAATGTCTTTTTTAGGGCCATTTAAGTAGGTACATTTGAAATTCTATTATTATTTCTTATTTTATTGTTAACTTCAAATACCAGAATATTATTAGTAAATGTGTTGAAATGATTTATTTTAGATGTTACTATGTTTTTGATACGTCTGTGGCATAGTGACAGTTATTTTGGTTTATTTATAAAAATTTAAAATAAACGTCAATTTATTTTTTTTAATCTTAATTGTAACGAATACAATAAATGTTCAATTAGCAGTATTAAAGTTAAAATATCGTTTTGTGTGTATTGTACAGTCGAATGATAAATAATCTAGAAATGTGTACATTAATGAACGTAGGCACGCTAGTGTATAATGTTTTTGACAGATTAGTAGAATCAAAATTTTTTTTTTTTTTTTTAAGTAAAATCGCTTTTTATACTCTTGTCACTTAATAATAATTACCGATGTGATTTTACAATAATAATCGCGTTCAATATAATCGCGCCTTCAATAAAAATACGCCTGTGTAAAACACTACGGTGTACACGATGCACGTGTTTTTAAAAAAAGCACGAAAGAGAATGACGTTATATTTGTACATAATATTATGAAGTTATTATGCGTATGTACCGGTATATTATATTATATATCGTATTAAAGTCGCGTTTATTGATTTTTTTTTTCCCCGACAATTGTCGCCGTGGCAGTGCGACCCTTTTTTTTCGGTAGTTAGTTTAGTATTATAGTATATTAGTCGGTCGATTCGCGTTGTGTTCGTCCGTTTTATTTTTTATTTTTTCCCTCCGTACACAATACCGTGTAATGATATGCGAGGCGTCGTCGTCGTCACGGGGATAAAGGTCAAAGTGAGACGGTTTTGGGCACGAATTACTACCGTATATATTATTATTATTATAATGTACGGTGAGCAGGGTTTGTTTTTTTTTTATTAGCCTTTATCGCGGTGACAAGGAGGAGTCGGGGGGGGAGGGTGGTGAATCGGTCAAACCGTGCGTGAGAGGGCACGGGGGTAGGGGTGGGGTGGGATGAAAAGAAGTGCGTACACACGCATATTACGCGCATAAAAAGAGAGAGCAAGAGAGAGGCGAGAGCCCACTAATGACACCGCAAAGGTCGTCGCGCGCGTCGGGCATATAAATATATTATAAATTGTTGCAGAGTTGTCGAAATGCCTTTTAATTTAAAAAGTCTACGCCCACCAGATATATCTAAATAATAATACGCCGCGATGACTACGACGACTGGGGGGTTGTGTTCGCGGCCCATTTAATTCCCGCGCAGCAAAAGGCTATGTCACCGCTGCCGTCGCTTTTTGGACTTCCAACCTTCCCGCGTAATGTACACGGGCGGGATGAGACGATTTGGTATATACATACACACACACAAAAAAAAAAAAACCGCAAAACTTGAATCGTTTTAAATGCTCCCCGAGGATTGTTGCCCGCATCATATAATTTCGCCGCGACCCTCCGCGAGCTTTTTAATTGTACACTCGGTCTCGAGTTCGTTTTACCGACTATCGCTATATAGCGTTACAAAGTTTTAAAAAAAAAAATATATTTTTTTCCTAAACTTTTAACCGTACACATAAATGGACTACTGTTTTTTCGATCTTTTTCGTGCTATTGTAATTAATCATACCATACTCACTGCAGTTATTTCGAACGAATCAAAAACCTTCTCTACCCCTAATCGATTCACACTTCTATGAAATATTAAACGATTACTCTCGATACAATAATTTTTCGGTCCTTTCACTTTTCAGTCGACTTTTGCACTTTTTGTCATCGTAACATGACACTATGGCGTGCAAAATTTTAATAATGTATTGTTCTTTATTTTCACTCTCGCTCATAAAATGATTGCCAATTACAGTTAATAATTTTTTTTAAATATAATAATTGTATTTGGTGATGAACCATAAAAACCCATGGACGTGTTGAAATATCATTCTTTGCTAGTGTGTTTCTCAACCGGGGAGAGGCGGTTTCTTTTCTAGCGAAAATATAGTTGTAAAATAAATACAATAATTATACAAAACAGATAATTATCCTATTTTTCATTTCACAGTTTAAACTTTAATTACATGAAATTTGATTGTTAATTGCATGACCTATAATATAAATTCTATATCATGTGTATTATTTAGAAATTGATTAAATGTGAAAAACAACGTAAGTTTAGCGCTCTTAATAAGTCTTAGCAGATTTTACGTACTTTACCTATTTAGTGTTGTATGAGACATTTTCATTTTTCCAAAATCTAAATTTCAGTGTTTATATTTATAATAAAGTAGTTATTATTTTATTAATTAATCATTTAACTTTTTCGATTCTGAGTGGAATGAAGGAACTTATAATTTTACAATGATATTTATTTTAATTTAATTTTATCTTTTTACAAGCACAAAGTCCTCGAAAGTTTTTGAATCTGTACGTAACTGCGTGCGACATACGAATTGTGAGAAATTTTCAGCGCATAGTCTCAGCCACCGATGACGTAACGGTCAATCGTGAGTCCGATTTTTGTAAGTTTAAATTTAAATCTACAAAACAATGAATTCTTTGCGATAATAAAATACAATACAATTACGTTCTAAATAATATAATACAATTTTTTTATATATATATATGAATATCGCGTACCGCGGCCTCGTCGTTTTCAGGTCAGTGGGACGGCCATCCCGGATTGCACGTACTGCAATTCATGGCTTCATCCCGATCTTCCTGTACACGCGTTTGTTAAGCCACACGCCGCCTATTATTATGGCCAGTAGTGGTAAACATTTGCGATGCAGGGCAAAGTCGGGCTTAGACTCGCCTTCGCGTGTTATGTGTATAATATGTATATACGTGTATTGTTTTATATATATATAATATATACACATAAACGAACGTGCAGCACTCGCGTGTACGTATAATTTATTAAGAACCGAGCTCGTCTATTATTGTCTCTAATTTGCTCGTCGTCCTCACAGACATGCACCACACCGATGGGTCGTGTGCGCGCACCCGCGACCGTAATTATTATTAAAGTCGTCGTCGATTTGAACGGCACACACACACATCTCGTTGAATGGTATTAGTACTCTATTACTGTATTCTAGCTGTTTATTATGTACGCGCGTTTTGGGCATATAAACGTCCGTATAGTATATATTATATAGTAGTAGTAGTAATAGGTAGTAAGTAGTAGTCGTGTGTGTGTGTGCTTGAAGCAGTAGGTGCCGAGAAGGCGGCGAACGGAAATATTGTAATAATAATTTACCAACACGCTGCCGCCGCCGTCGGCTACTCGGTTTGTAGGTTTTTCATTATAATCGCTGATGCTGCTGCGTCCATTGATCATGAAGCGAGACGAGAAGAAGAAGAATAAAATCGTTTCCACCCTAATTTTCGTCGTCGTCGTCATTGACGAAAATTTCACACTCGTCGATAATAACAATAATTAGTACGCCCGTCGTCGTGTCGATTACACGTTATGCACTTCTACCCATTTACGAGGTATTTCCGTTAAAACGAGTTTCTCCGGTTAAAGGCGTAACGTGCGCGCGTGTGTGGTGGATGTATAATCGTATTTGTGTTTGTTAAATCCCATCGTTGCGTTTGTACGTATAAAAAGCGTACATGAAATGTGTTTTACGGACGATCGATCGAGCTGGTCGACCGCCACCGTATCATTCTGTGTTGTGCTCAAAGAGCAATAATTATTCCATACACACGTCACGTTAACAATATTGTTATCCTGCGGTGTGCATACTTCCGTGACCCGATTCCGCCGAAAAATGGAACTAAACAACGATATGACAATAATAATAACTCCGCGTGCCCATCGAATTATGTCGTGTTTATCATAATATTCATCGGAGCCCGTATATTTTGAATAAATGTTATTGTTTTGCCGACACCTAAAAAAAAAAAAAAATCGACACGGCCTTGTGTGCGTGCATTATTATTATTTTTTTTTTCACTTTGATAAAACTCTGGGTGAGCATTATGTGATTGTAACGTTAATGATTATCATATAGATGGACGGATCGGTATCGTGCGCGGACGTTATAATAATATATACATAAAAAAAATACTCAAATGAGAGTGACTGACGCGACGGGGAGAAAAACACGACGCACAACAAAACCCGTAGAGAGAGCTTCCACCGCTGTAAATGTAATTACATTGCACACATATTGTGGCACGCCGAAGTGGTGTTGCAGACGGGCGGGGGGGTCGGAATGATTATATACGAATAATAATAATAATTGAGCTTCGCGATTATTGTAATAATTATCCTCTATAGGAATCGTGTTCTGGTTTTGTCTATACACAAAAATTGCACTAACGTGTATATAGCTGTTGGCATATTTTACTTATACATACTTTTTACTGATACGCGTTACACTCGTTTCTCTTTCTCTCTCTCTCTCTCTCTCTCTCTCTCTCTCTCTATTTCTTCTTCTACCTAGTGATGACTTCTGTTATTATTTTTTATTTTTTTATTCCAGAGTTGCTCTTTAGGTTACGTTCGTTCATCGTGAGTACTTCACGCTCTAATTATTGTAATTGACTTCTTGGCGTTAGTACATACATTTTTTATTATATATTATCACACCTTATATAGCTTTAACCTAACGTGGTCCGACTGTAATCAAATGCCAATTCTCGAGTCCATTAGTAACGGCAGTGCTGCTCTATTCCCAAGTGCAGACGAAAAAGGTAAAGGATGACTCGCCCACTAGGATGTGCTCTCGTATATAATTCACACTTCCGTTTCACGCGTTTTCGTGTTGAAAAATTCTTCTTGAATGACTACGAACGAGTACGCAGGTTGTTTAATGCCGTGTAAATTGCCCGACTTAAGTATAGTTGAGGATCCGGGTTATTTATTATTTTTTACCATTTTACTGGAATTTTAAAATATATTTGGTGTTGTTATCATAATCCTTTTTTGGCCTTATTGGCCTCTCCTTTTATTTTATGATTTTCTGAAGTATTTTTTTTTTTTGACATTGTTGATATAAAATTGTCAAAACTAAATAGACTCGGTTCTAAAATTATTTAAAAAATAGTAAATACATATTTATATCTAGAAATATCATAGGTGTTTATTCAATATTTATACCGCTTTGTATCTAAAATAACAATTGCGTTACTGTAAACTGGTTCAAATAAGTCAAATATTTTTATATAGTTAATGTAGATAGATTTCTTGATTTTCAATCGTATGGAATGAAACATTTACAATTACCAACAAATCCTATCAATGCAACAATATGATCATATTAACTTTGTAATTTTTTATGACTTAAATTGACAATTTAAATTAGGATTTTATCACTAGTAGTTAAGTCAGTGCAGTTTTCACGATTTAATTCGAATTGAACTGTTTGCTCTCTCCTTTTGAAAACGTATCATTTTCTTATAATATAAGCGAGTTAAATTTCTTCATATTTTTTGCCCATCGGGTGTAATATATCATGAATGTAATGTATGTATGTATATGTGTATTGTAAAAATAAAAATTATATTATTTTATATGATTTCCGAGATATTGGTTTCTATTTATGTTTTTCTGTCAATCTGCAGATGTGTACAACGTAATGGTGTTTTCAGGCAAGCAATGATGACGGCTCAACGTCACGGCGGCCAAACAGCTCAGAACCAAGACGAGAAGCCTTCGGGTTCTGACCTCGAAGACGACAAACCTCTGGACGTGGTCGGCAGCGGGGACCCCGACTCACCGATTTCCGCTCACCACCACCACCACCACCATCAATCCCATCAACCCGGTAAGTTTAGACGACAAGTAAATTATGTTATTTTCTCTGATATTATCTCTTTATCCGGCTGGATCCACCTCAGTGTTATTGTCGATTGATTACATCATCCCCGGTATTTCAATCATTTATAATTCTATATTGTCTTTCCTTCGTGTTTAATTTTAAACCGTTTGTTGAATATTCGTTAGCCCCGTCTATTCTGGATAAATATAGAATACGGATTTTGTACTTCGAACCACTCAATGTCAGTGGTTCCCAATTAAATGGTCCGCGGACCCTCAGAGGTCTGTAGGTATACATTAAAGAGTGTTCATATTATTTCTAAAAGACGTATAAAATTTAAATCAATTATAAAAAAAAAAGTATAGACAAGAAAGCCGGACATACTTCGCTCCTCGGGTCAGTTACTTTTGGTGAATGTGTAGAAATTTAAAGAACGATAAATTATTTCTTCAATAAGACGGTTCTGAACGGAGTTAATAATATAAAAAACAATAATAATCGTCATTTTCAACACACCCACTAAGAGTATCCGACCTGAGGAGAGAAGAATATCCTTCGTGATACGTAGTATGTCCAGTTTTCTTGTTGATAATAATAAGAAAAAAAAATGTTAGAAAAATGTCCGAAATTTCTTTTTCACATTTTCAAAATTGTCTTATACCAAAACGTTTCTCATTTGTCTATTTATGTTTAAATTTTCATTAAGTTTGGATCAAAAAATGTTGGTTTTCGAGTCTATTTTGTCAAATTTAAGCGAGTTTTACCCTCAGTAAAAATTGAAGAATTGAGAAATTCAAAAAATATATTTTTTGATTTTCATGTTTAAATAAAGTTGAACTGTATACTATGTTATACCCAATAAAAATGTGATCCCCGGTTCAATTTCAGTTTTAGTTAGGGGTCCGTGGAATTATGCTAATTTGGAACCACTGTTCTATATATAATATATACCCTGGTGATTAAAAAAGTTCAAAGAATTTCTGTAATTTTCTGGTTATTTTCTAAAGGTTAGTCTCCGCATGACTATAATACTATCCAGTATCCGTGAAGTTTTTAAACTTATTCGGCCTCGGTGATCAAAGGTACACTGGTAATATATCATTTGTATCTAACTTTTATTTAACTCAATCGACTGTAATATGAGCTCCTTTCGTAAGTACATTTTTTAGTCCTCCCATTTTCCCAATCGTGTTAGATTCTTCCTTTCCTACTTTATTATATACAATCAAATTGATTTATTATTCCATCTACTTATGGTTTTTTTTTTTTTTTTGTCTTTATTTTTAAGGTTCCTGGTTCTCGGGATTGGCAGATAGCAGCCTGTTTCTCGAGGATGCCATGAGAAGACGGCTGGCCGGTCATCCGGCTCTACACCACGCAGCGTTTCTGCAGCATCACCACCAGCAAGCTCTGCACCAGCAAGAGATCGACAGTGAACAAGAAAGCAGTTGTTCAGAGTCTGGTCGCGACAGGATGAACTCGCCATCAGATAAAGAGTCAGCAGGACCTTCCGGTAAGACTCGTTTCATTGCGTTATTTTTTATTAATTTTAGTCATTTATCGCAATGCATTAGGAGAGAAAAGGTTACCATTTTTTTTTTTCTATTTCTTGATTAAACTTTATAAATTTAATATTTATATACTACAAAATATAAAATATTTTCTAATATAATATATTTGATTATTAAAATTTTAGAGTTAGAAAGGAATGTTGAACAAAAATAAAGTAATTACAGTAAAAGTACATTAAAAATAAAATAATAAAATACTAATAATTAAACAGCAAAAAATAACACCGGAAACATTTTAAGAAGTGCATTGTACAAAAATCGTTTATAGCAAACATTTTTTTATATATCTAAACCCATAAGTCCGTATATAATCTTTTAAAAATTAAAATTTTAACATATCTTAATATATTTTTCACATTGCGATATCTTTCTGAACTTATTAGGTATTAAATTAAAATAAGTAGGTCCTTTAAGGATTACATTCCTAACCATCTTTTGTGATTCCAGGATTTTGGAATGCAATATAAAGCAGAGTTTGTTAAGGTTATTCATTTAAAAAAATATTGTTTAAAATATATTTATGATGTTTATTAAATATGTTTATAATACTCATTAAAATATGCAAAAATTGAGAAAAAACGCCTTACAAAAAAAAAAAAAATAAATAATAATAATACTTTATAAATATTTGAAATAAATTTTTTATTATTCTAAAAATACAGTCGCAGATATAGCAATTTGAGTAATGTGTCATCACCAAGTTACTCGTAACTTCTCAATTTATAAACTATATAAGCAGTAGCTGTTGTCATAATGCGGGCAATCCACTTATCGATTAAATAAATGAATATTAAGGATGAATTAATGTAGTAAATAAATTATATTAATGCAATTAATCGTAACTAGTGTAGAATAGAAACAATTATCTCTCGAAAATCCATAGATTAATTATTCATCGATCCCCACTGAATTTTTGTGACCAAATAAATTCGTCTGGATCCTTGGATATATATATATATATATATATATACATCTCTATGTCCAAATATACGGTGTGTTGTATCTCTGAAGAGAATGTAAAAGTTTCCATAAACGTATCATGTGGTTAATATAGTTATTATGATAATGGTCTGTCCATATAAATTTCATATATTATTTTATATTTTCATGAATATTGATAAACACAAAATATAATACAATTTGTTATCAATTATTGAACATCACAAAATAAAATTTTTTTAATTAATATTTTTATTTTTATTTTATGTTTTCGTCTATTATTCTGCGTGTTTTGAATTTTTCCAATATACTCGTAGTTTTCAAATGTGTTTCAAACACGGTGATTCATCTTCATCAAAATATAATGAATAAATTGTCTTTGTAACTTATGATTAACCACAAATGTTTATACCTAACCACTGTGGTAACTTGTATTTCCTTTTAGGCACACTAGACATCCTCCACTCGTGTTCTGTTCTTTTATAATATATTAATGTTTTGACGATTCCCCATTTTGTCTCTCGTACAGGTCCCGGACACAGTCCCAGCGACTACCCTTCACCGAACGTGTCATTCGGGCCGCCGATCCCGCCATCGCCGCACTTGCTGCCGTACCTGTACCCCGGCATGTACCCGGGAGCTTCAGGCCTGGCAGGGCCGCTGTGCCCGTCCGCGCTTAGCCCCACCACCAACCTTCTGTTCAACGCTCAGCTCGCACTCGCCGCCCATCACCCGGGCTCGCTGTTCACGCAGGCGTACCTGCAAGGCGCCGCGGCCGGTGGTGGCACTGGAGTCGGCTCCGCCGGTGGCCACCCGTTCAAGATGACCACCGGCGGCTTGGCCGCGGCCGCCGCCGCTGGCCTGGGCCGGTTTCACCCGTACCACCTGGGCCTGCACCACCCTTCGTCCGTCGGGTCCGCGTTCGAAACGGTCACGCCTGGCCGGTGTTCTTCGGCCGGCAGCACACCGCCGCCGGCCCCACTCGACCTCCAGTCACCCACCAACGGCGGACGGCAGACGTCACCTCCGCCGCCACCGCCTCCGTCGCTGACCACGGCCCGGGAGCAGCAGCAGCAGCCACCACCGCGACAGTCGTCCTTGTCACCGTCGCGGCGGCATCACCACCATCATCACCATCACCGGACTACGGCCGCGTCCGCCAATCACCGGCAACAGCAGCAGCCAACGTCACCACCGCCGCCGCCGCCAACACAGCCGCCGATCGGCAGTGACCTCAAGTCTATCGAGAAGATGGTCAACGGTCTGGACTCTGCGGCAGCAGCGACACCGGCGGCCACGGACGAACAACAACAGATCGCGGCCGCAGTCAAGTAAACTACCCTAACCCCGTACCTCCTATCATCTCCGCTCTCACTCACCCTATCCACCCCTAGTGGCGACCCCTGGAAACACGTACACGCACTTACGCTGCAGAGTACACACGCGCGCGTGCACTCGTTTCTACCTATATATATTACATAAAATTTTTTATAAATTTTGTGTCTGCGTGCAGTTGTGTGTTTTGTACGATTTCGTTATCGCGTAGACAATATTATAATATTATCATCTATGCATGTACGTAATTTATTATTATACGCGTGTTATAATAATTTTATGCATTATATAACTATAAAAGGCATTTTATATATATATATATATTAATAGAAAATATATAACACATTTATTTATTTATCGTTTAGGCAATGTATATTGTAAATAAAATATTAATATATTATGTAAATGAATACAAATATTGTGTAGAGAAACTATAATACAAATACGTGCAATAGTATATAATAATAATAATATTTAAACGAGTACCTAAATAGTTTTTTTTTTTTTTGTTTTTCGTTTTACTTTTTTAATCGCATAGAGATTTAGCGGAGAATTGATCGTAGATTATATTATATTGTATTGATTTTTATCCCGAATAGCAATAGAACTATAACTATATTATTATTATTATTATTATTATTATTGAATAAAAACTTATAAATTATTTATTATAATATTATGTACCAGGAATTTCGAGATACGAAAAAAATGTTCCTAAGTAAAATATTTGAAAAATAAATATTGTTTCATCGTATAAAATTACATATTATTGAAAACAAAATAAAAAAATACCAATACAAACGTTTACACATTTCGCCAAAAAAACAAAAAAAAAAAAAAACAAAACGCGTTTTAAATGCAAAACTGTTCCTATGCGGTTTGTTTTTTTTTTTTCAAAACTGGTGCTAATATCGGACTTTTTATGAGAAAAAAAATCTGCTCACGTTTTGGAAAAAAAAAGATATTTGAAATTAAAATTGTCATGTACATATCCTTTTTGTTAGTGACTATATTATTATGTAATACATATTGCAACCAATATGTCTTATTGTATAAATATTTGAACCGGAAAATAGGCGACCGACCTTTTTTTTTTTTATGTAATATAATAATTATATTTGTTGTGTGCTACTTAATATTTTTCTTGTGTAAAAAGATATAAGTAAAAATTAAATGAAAAATACTGAAACACACGAGCGTTTGACTTTTTTTCTTTTTAATACCAATATGTTATGTTATACTTTCCGTTCTCAGTCCTATCCTAAACCTTAACTATAGAATACGCTAAAAAATCACTTAAATGTCTCCTCGTACGTGGTGGTGTACGCTTATATTTTAGTACTTAGACGGTGATGGAATACGAAAATAGAAAATTTCATTTGCAGATCGACCGGTGACTTCTGTACTGCTTGATCTCATCTTTTAATCGTACAGATCGGATTGGTTTTGTTATTTTCCCTAGAACTTTGTAAGTATTTTTTATTTTATCATACTTTTTTAGCTGATACCATAAATCAAAAACTAAGTACGTACAGATAATATCGGAAAAAATATCAAGATAATATCAATAAGCGTGAACTGGTCAGAACGCATTATAATTTACAGTACTATAGCGAAATATCTTGTAGTTGTAGTATACTACGAGTACACTTCGAATTAGTGTTGCGTGGAAAAAAACGTGAAATTAAACTTTTATTCTTTGGATTTTAGAACAATGTTTTCGTTTTCTCACAGATCATGTAAGTATTTTTATATTATTATCGCCAGTATTACTTATATTTTGTCAAAGAAAGTATTTATAGTTTATTTAAAATTTAACACATATACCCACTACAAATAGTTTAATAAAAATGTACTTAATATATAGAATATAATTATACAGAGCGTATAGTATTGCAGCTGCACATATTGTTCAGTTATTGTTGTTAGAAAATTGTGGATTTCTACAAGCACATAAACATGATATTATCTATACAAATATTTTCGATAAATCGCATTGATCCGTGTAAATCGAAATTTTTCATGGGGTAAAATAATAATAGGCAAAAAACAAAAAATTAAAGTGTATAAAATTAACATGAACCTCTAGATAGTACAAATTCGAATTGGAACTACTGCCGAAATCTTAAATTGCTTAATAAGATTGAGTGCCGCAACGTTTAAATCGTAAAAAGTTTCTCTTCGGTTCCAAAGTAAAATAGTTTATAAAAGTAATTAAATGTGTATTAGATAATTAAATATGTTGACTTTCTTCTCACTTAAACTCCAAACCCGTCGATGGGAGACTTAGTGTTCGATTTATTATTGTTATTATTTATTATATTTTTTTTTTTTTTTTTTGGGGGGGGTTGGTGGGGTTGGACATTATTAATACAACAGAATTTACTTACTTTTGAAATATGCATACACATTTGATGATAGTATAATATTATATATGTAGAATATTAAAATCATAACGCCATTGTCTTATTAAGTATTCAATTGAGACACAGTGGCGTAATTAGGATTTTTGTTGGGGTTGTTAATTATAAGTATATAAATAATTAGACGATACCGATTACATTAATAAATTATAATAATTAATAATACGTTTTTTTTTATGTTAGGGATTACTTGTAAGGTATTAAAAACTGTAACTGAAATCTTTATTTTGTAAAATAAATTAATTTCAGAATGGTTATTTTATTTTATCTAAAACCACAGTTCAGATAGATTAAAAAATACCAATCCCTGGTAATGAAATAACAAAGTTTGTCTATGTGGTTTTCAACTCTTGTGCCCAGGCCAGGCACGCGGAACCTTTTCAGAGACTAGAACGTTAGTTATTTTATAAGCTTCGGTTCGGATTCTTAATCATATAGCTAAATAATTTAGTTCAAGAACAAAAAAAAAAAAAAAAAAATTGAAAGACAATAAAAATAATCTCGTTATTTTGATTTTTAATTTACATTAAGTTATATTTGATAATCAGTGGGGATAATATTAATCGTTACCATTAATGTGATTTTAAATTTTCATATTTTTATTTTATTTAAATGGTTTTCAAATCCTTGAAATAAGATATATATTATATACTATATATCTTATTATAGAGATACTGATCTAAACTTTTGAACAAGTACTTCTTGTATGAAAAATCAAACATCATTGTAAGAACGCTCAGAATCTTAAATAAATTTATAATATTACTAGACACATTTTTAATAATTTAATAAAAATGTTAAATGGTCTTAAGTCATCAAGAACTAAAATTTCATCAATATACTTTACATATAAATAAAAATAATTATAATACAACTGGTTTTAATTTGATTAAAAATATATTCTTTCTCACTATATACAGTACAATCACGTAGGTACGGTAATTACCATTAGAATGGTGAGGGTCGCATCGCATACACTACAGTACATCTAATAACGCCCGCCCCTGACGAATGACAATTTCAGCCTAGGACCTATCACGGTCTAAAATCCTTGGTGGCACAATTTTGAGGACGTGGTAGCAAATATTTCTATAAGATGTTCGATTAATAATATACAACTTTATTGTCACTATGGTTTTATACTACCTAGTGTCAATCGTTTTACTTATAACCAAATTATCATAATAATATTAAGTAGAATTTAATAATTAGCGTAACTACTATTATATAAATGTTATACACCAAATTTAACACATTTGAAGGTTAAAAGGGTGGTGAAAATAATTAGCCCCAGGTTGCAAATATCTTAAACGCATCATGCTACGGCTCGATTAAGTTTTACGCCTAATAACAATAAAACATTGAGTGCTATGACTATAAAATACGCTACTCCGGGGCGAAACAACGTGTTTCCTTTTATTTTTTGTTTTTAGATTCTGAACGAAGTGAAGAAGCTAGTGTTTTTACAATGATGTTTATTTATTTTTTTCTGTGTACAACTTTTCGTATAGAAATACTTGTCCAAAAGTTTCGATCAATAACTTTTTGAAACCCGATTCACCTCTAGATTGTACTTTAAAGAGGTCATTTTTTGAATTTCT
>JAIPRM010000391.1:26356-58824 GCA_025469315.1 Stegophylla sp. TES_Ste_2020 | reverse complement strand
AACTGACAATTATTTTTCCATTTTTTGGAAATTTTTTCCTGTTCTTAGTTCATAGTGGGATATAAAACTGGCTGAGTACAACAAATATATATATATATTTTATATCAATAAACTTTATAATTTTTAAGTAAAATTATCTTGTATCAACTGAAGCTCCACTCAGAATCATCGTTTTATTGAAGAAATGATTTATCGTTTCTTTAAAATTTAATACACCCACCAAGAGCGTACCACCCATCGTGCGAAGTATGTCCGGCTTTTTACACTCGCGGTACACATAATAAATTAGACATATTATAATATTATGCTAATAATTCTTGTCGGGGCTAATTCTCATTGGACCCCATCGCATATGTCGTGTAATTTTTTTTTTTTTTTCTGAGTAAAATTTTGCACGCGCACAAATATTGAATACCCGTCTAATAGGGTCCGGAACTTGATGCATTCGCATCTGTTTTTTTTCTTTTGATCTAATACGTTGCTCGTCTCTACAGAAATTCGACTCGTGAAACACCGAATCTAATGGTACAATTTTTAATTTGCATTTTCTGCATTTTTTTTTTTTTTTTTTTATGTGAATTTTTCGATTAACAATCATTTTATTATTATTTTTGGTGCATTTTTTTCATTTTTCTACTTTTTGTACATTTATTTAACTGAGATAAAACGTAAATATTTTTTTCTTGAATATAATTATTAGATATAGACTTTTTATATATATATATATATAGTTTTCTTTTTTCGAGTGTATAAAATATAAGATATTAATGTTTAAATAATGTCATTTTTACAGTAGTAAATATAAGAATTTCGACAAAAGAAGAAATTTTTATAAATTAATTTTTTTTTTTTTTTTTATTTGAGTGTAAAATATACAATATATTTTTTTAATGTCACTTTTTTATGCCATTTTTTACATATTTTTAGGTCATCGAATTCCGGGCCCTACCCGTCATTATTATTTAATAACATTTTGTTAAACATTTCCTTGTCACTAGGGCCCGGAAATTGATGACCTAAAAATATGTAAAAAAATGCCCTGAAAAATATGCGTAAAATTACACGAAAATGTTAAAAAATGACATTAAAAATATATATGTTTTACATTTTATACACTCGGAAAAAAGATATTAATATCTTCTTAATAATCTTAGAATATAAGAAATATCTTTTTTTTTTTCAAATTCTTAAACTACTACTGTAAAAATAACATTTGAGCATTTATGATTTATATTTCATAAAGTTGAGAAAAAAAAAAAAAATCGAGAATACTCTTGAGGATTCTACAAATTCCATTTTGTAGAATTTCTAATTTTCTTAAAATATTGTTTTCTGACTACCCTGTAACAAGTACACACGTCGACTGTAAACCCTACAGTCGACATGTACACATCTCGATATTGATAGGCATTTCAAACAATATAAACAAAAATAAAATAAAAGATGAATGAAAAATTTTGAAAAAATGCAATTAAATGGATAAAATGAAAAAAAAATGACCGTAAATCGAAAAATTCCCCAAAAAATGCAAAACAAAAATTGCGCTGTTACATTCTGTATTTCACGAATCGACATTCTGTAGAGACGAGCAACACACTATAGCGAGAGAAAAAAAAGCGGGACATACTTCGCGCGATGGGCGTTCTTCGCACGACGGGTGGGATTCTTTGACGGGTGTATTGAATTTTAAAGAAACGATAAATCATTTCTTCAATAAAACGATTCTGAACGAGGGAACTAACCAAAGTATTCGCAATGAAATTTCTCTGTTTAGACGCCAAATTTCAAAACGATCGGTCGAACCAATTTTCTTATATGTACGTTAAAGTGCGCGATTTTAGGTATAACTAACGAATTCAGTCGAAATTCTAACTTCAAACGGTTATAAAAAAAAAAAAAAAAAAATTGACTAACGATTATTGAGATTTTTTCAGGTCAAGTAGACATATATATATCAGTGAGATAATATTAAATTTTCAAGTCTTAATATCAAAAATCAAAAATTTTATTCCATAAAAACTACACAAAAAATGAGATATTTCCGAAATTATCAAAATGCGGCACTTAACTCAAAATTGATCAAATCTTTTTGAAATTTTTATGAAATTTTCTCGCGACTATTTTTAGTGGTTATGTCAAAAAGTAATTTTCAATTTTACAGAAATTGCGGTAATTGCATATTTTGAAAAATTTTTTTCAGTTTTTTCGCATTATTAAAAAAAATATTGAGAAATTGGAAAAATGACCTCTCAAAAGTACCAACTAGATCCGATTTTGGATCTATAAAGTTACTGATCCAAACTTTTGGACCAGTGGTTCTTTACGAAAAAGTGTTTACAGAGAAGAAAAATAAATAAATAAATAAACATCATTGTAAAAACATTAAAAACATAAGCTTCTTCACTACGTTCAGAATCTAAAATATTAGCTTATTACTATGTATTATTAACGATATCTATTGGGTAAAAATCTATTGGCTTAAATGCATTTATTCCAAAGTATTATATGACTGAACGTATTGAAATCTTTTGTTTGATAAAAATAATTTTAATTAACTGCAAAGTGAGTGATAAGTACTATAATATAAGCTTTAAATGTAAAATCTTCAATATTTTTTTAAGTACCACTTCTATTGAATAAAATATCGCGATGAATAAATTTAAAGCTCAAAAATCTATTTGTTCATTCATAACTGCATATTTTAACATTCTCTAATTCAGCAGTAATATCATTGAGTGCAGGGCGTTATTCACACAATGACACAATAGTTCGGTAACCACTTATAAGACCATTGATTATTAATTTGAGGACTGTGAACTTTAATTACCATGAATTGAAATACAGTACATAAAGGATATAAAAAACCTAAGCAATTTAATTTCTTTTTCCTAGTCCATAAACCTGTGTACAAGATTTTTGGTGCGGGGAGGATGGGGGGGGGTTTAAAAAAATTTAATCATTTGTTTTGATAATGTAACGAATTTGAAAACAGTTAAGTAAATTATATAGAAGAGTGTAAAGAAAAGAAAAGTATGGACAAGAAATCTGGACATACTTCACACCGCGAGTATTCTTCCGCTTCTCGTGTCAGATTTTTGGTAGGTGTGTAGAATTTTAAAGAATCAGCAAATCATTTCTTCAATAATACGATTCTGAATAAAGAAATTTATTAATATAAAAAAAATAATAGTCGTCATTTTCAACACACCTAGCTAGTAGCTACTAGCCAGTGACGAAATTAGGGCTTGGTCATTGGAGGATCAACAATTGTATTATAAGAACATTAAGAGCACATATTATACTTATTACCTATACCTATATATATATACAGGGTGTTCTAGTACAATATGACATATTCAGGTTTTGATCGGGTGGGAGGAGGTTATGTCAATGAAGAGATGACGTCATCGGGGGGAGGGGAGACAATTGCGCCAAGTGTAAACCCTTTGAAATTATGCAAATTATGAAAAATACTAAGTATAAAGTACCATCTCATAGAGCCGATGCGTGAATCAAAAAGTGACTGATCGAAGTCCTAGGATTAATATTTCGCATATTTCATTAATATTTACACGCAAAAGAGTGTTTACAGAACGGAAATAAAAAACAAAATAATAAACATCATTGTAAATTTATAAGCTTCTTTGCTTCGCTCAGATTCTAAAAAATATAATCATTTTTTTCTTATTTTCAAAATTTTCTTGCGCTAAAATGTTTCTCATACTATTGTCTATCTACGTTTAAATTTTCATAAAGTTTGGATCAAAACATAATGGTTTCCGAGTCTTTTTTTGACAAATTTTGGGTAGTTTTTCCCAAGAGAAATTGAGAAATTGGAAAAATGACCTCTCTAAAGTACCATCTAGAGGTAGATCTGGTTTTAAAAAAGTTGCTAGTAGAGATTTTTGGACTCGTATTTCTATACGACAAAGTATTCACAAATAATAATAATAATGAACATCATTGTAAAAACATTAGCTTCTTCGTTTAGTTCAAAATCTAAAATTATGTCTTTAAAAGTATCGTCTAAAGCCAATTTCTAATCTATTTAAAATATAGGGATAAAACTTTTGAATTAGTTTTACTAATAAAAATAAAAGAAATGCATCGTTATGATACTACTAGCTTTTTCGCTCCATTCAAAATCTAAAATTACGAAATTACAAAGTATAAAGAATAATAATAGTCTTAATTTTCAACACATCCACCAAGAGTATCTGACCCGAAGAGGGATATTTTTAGCGGGATCATTTTGAATGCGGAATATTTTGATGATGTGTCAGTACACAATACCTTGTACATTTTAATTGTACACAATATTTATAATTATGCAAGTGTAACTAATAAAATATCAGTATAGTAATTAATTTAAATAATAAATTGTGTATAATTGATATGTTTTCAGATATTAACAACACTGGGGATTCCAGAGGATATTGTAGTGCTGAAGAACAAGCTCGTGATTTAACTATAAGTTTAAAACGCGAAGTTACTCGCGTATCTGAACAATGGAACTCTTTACTTCAGCGTTCGGATCAATGGCAAAGAAGCGTTAATGACTCTATAAAGGTATTTTTTGTTTAATTATACAATTTATTCGAACATAGTCACATGCTCTAGAAGTGATATAAAATGATCATGAACTAGTATCGTCCAGTAATCGAAATTCGACTATCGACTTAAAATTACTTTCCTAGGTACATTAAACATTAATGAAAAACAAAAATTGATATTTATTTATTCCTTTACGATTAATAAAAATATTCAAGTCTTGTATAAAAAATACGCTGATTACAATAAAATATCAAAATCATAAAAAAAGTGTGTACTTCGCTCGTCGAGTGGGATTCTCTTGACGGGTGTATTGAATTTCAAAGAAACGATAAATCATTTCTTCAATAAAACGATTCTGAACGAAGGAAGTTAATAATATAAGAAAACAAAATGGAAAAATTCGGAGTGCCGGGATGGAATCGAACCCCAGTACTGTCGCGTGATAGGCCGGTTCCATTACGATTACGCCACAAAACATTACTTGACCTTGTAGGTGAAATAGTAGGTATTTAGTATAATAACCGAAAATATTGAATTTTCAAAATAAAATAAAATAGTTTGAAAACTATTGTTGCACGCGGATTTTAATTTTCACCATCGTATTCAGCGTTGAAAAATACATTAGATGCAATAAAACATTATAAACTTTCAGCAATCACACATCTATAATCTATAGATATCTCCTAATATCTGTCTGTATATTCTCCGATTTATTTTGTTCAAACCTTTGTAAAATGTTTAATTATTCATCCGTAAGATATTTTATTGTACCAAAATATTCGCAATGAAATTCTCTATCTAGACACCAAATTTCGAAACAATTAGTTTGGCCAATTTTCTTTATTTATGTACGTTAAAGTGCGTAATTTTAGGTAAAACTAACGAATTTCGTTGAAATTAACTTCAAACAGGTATAAAAAAAAAATTTGAGTAAAGATTTTTGAGATTTTTTCAGGTCAATTAGACATACATGTCAGTGAGATCATATTAAATTTTCAAGTCTTAATATCAAAAATCAAAAATTTCATTACATAAAAACTAACGAAAAATGAGGAATTTCCAAAATTTTCAAAATGCCGTACTTAACTCAAAATTGATCAAATATTTTTTATGAAATGTTCTCGTAGCTATTTTTAATGGTTGGTGAAAATTTCAAGTCCCTAGCTGCATTATTTTAGAAGTTATGTCAAAAAGTAATTTTCAATTTTACGGAAATTTCGGTAATTGCGTATTTTGCCGTTTTTTGTCAATTTTATTTCAGTTTTTTCGTGTTTTTAAGAAAAGTATTGAGAAATTGGAAAAATGACCTCTTTATTGAACCATCTAGGCACGATTCCGGTTCTATAGAGATACTGATCAAAACTTTTGGACAAGTATTTCTATACGAAAAAGTGTTCACAGAAAGAGAAAAATAAATAAATAAATAAATAAATAAATAAATATCATTGTAAAATCATAAGAACATATAAAATATACATTATAAATTACACATCATAAAAACACATTCAAAAACATATAAATTGACATACTACTTATAATATGTATATACACAAATAGATTTAAAAAATAATTAATTTCCAAATATCAATTTCCATGAAACGGCTTTTACCTTAAAAAATCAATTTAATTTTTCGATAAATTCGTAAAATAATTAAGGCGTATTGAACTATATTGACCCAATCCATAAAAAATCAAATTTGTTGCCTTCGATAATATGTTGCAGAATTATATTTTCTTTGGAAAGAAGATTTATTGACTATTGTGTTAGTAACTATAGTTAATACAGAATAAATTATGTAAACATGAAAATACATGATTAATAAAAATAAATAAATTGGTTTTTTTGAAATTATATAATTAACAATAAACAATAAAAGCAAAGAAAAAAAATAACGTGATAACACATTTTATGCAGTGCTAATTCTTTGAAAAAAAAGTAAATTTCAAAAAATAACTTCTAAAGTACTATCTTGAGCCAAATTCTAATTCTAAATGTTAACTTTTTTTGAAACTTTTTGAAACTTTTGAATAAGTATTTCTATGTGAAAAGGTGTTCATAGAAGGGAGGGAATAATAATATTGTAAAATCATAAGTTTCTTCGCTTCACTCAGCATCTAAAACATTTTGAGTTTTTTAATGGGTTTTTTTTTAATAAAACCGCATAGATGTCTTGAAAAAATACATTGGTACTCCGAATTTTTCGGGGTTTCATTATGAAAATCCTCTATATACCAAAATACCGGAGAAAATTGTTATTTTCTTTTATCATTTTGTATGTAGTTCTTTCTTAATATGTGTAGTGCGGGAACTCACTATGTGCATACATTTAGACTATGGATGGCTTATCTAGTACTTATTTAAGTATAAATACAAAATACAAACATTAGTTATGTGACAGTTCCTCAACAATGTTAATATTTTTAAAAGAAATAATAAGGTTGCTTATGTAGCAATAGCAACACGCTACTAGGTCAGCTAGTTTCTTAAAAAATCCTCGCCATCCTATACTATATATACTATATACATAGAAATAATTAATTGAAACAAATAAAAATAGAATATGCATAAAAATACACAGTTCTTAAAACAGAGCAGTAAACTATTTTTGTACAATAGCCACATTGATATAGTATGAGAGCCAAATCCAATAGCCAATCAATTTATTTTGTTCATTTTAACAAATGGGCCTGTATAGTTATTTTGACTGAATTGATTAATTTTATAACTTTCAGAAAATGCAAGCGTTCCAAAAAGGCTTAGAGGATTGTACTTCAAAATTAGCTAGTGTTGAGGCTATGTACAAATCATGGCCTGTTTCAAATTCTGGGGATTCAGTTAAAGGTCTTCAAGAGCTAAAAGTAAGCATTTATACATAAAATCAAGCTATAAGTGATTAAAAATAAATAATAATAACAAATGTATTTATATTTGCTTAATATAGGAATTTGGAGACAAATTAAATCCTGTTCAAAGACTGTTAGAAGAAGTAAATGATCAAGCTGGCGTACTTGCTTCAAACAATATTACAATATCTATACCCAATAAAAATATGTTACAGGATATAAATAATAGGTGATTTAACTTGATGTTAGTAATATTTTGTGACTACATCACTTGACTGTTTTTTTTTTCACTAGGTGGAAAAATTTACAGTTAGCTATGGATGATAGATATAAAGAAATCCGAGATAATGGTAAAAATACAAGTAGCAATATTAATGGAACTTCACCTGCTAGTCATAGTGATGCTTCTACTTCATTATTATTAAGTGGATCTGTAGATCCCCCATGGAAACGACAGATTACCCCAAACAAAGTTCCATATTATGTTAAGTGAGTGTGTTAGTTTTATGTTTTGATGACATACTTATTAAATTTAATTTAGTCATCAAATTGAATCTACAAATTGGGATCATCCGAAAATGATGGAACTTATGTCTTCCTTGTCAGAGTTTAATGAAGTAAGATTCTCTGCCTATAGAACCGCAATGAAATTAAGAACAGTTCAAAAACGCATGTGTCGTAAGTATTTGAATTTATATACATAATATAAGTTATAAAATATAACATTTCGTAAATCTTATTTCAGTCGATTTGTTGACATTAGAAGTCGCTTTAGAGTCATTTGATAACCATGGTTTACGTGCTCAAAACGACAAATTAATTACCGTACCCGAAATGTTAACCATACTAGGGTCTATATATGATTCATTAGCAGCCAATCATCCATCTTTAGTACATGTTCCACTTTGCCTCGATTTATCTTTAAACTGGCTACTAAATGTTTATGATAGGTAAATAACACATTTACAATTCTAAAATATTGTTCTAAACAAAATTTATGTGTAAATTATACATTTAGCCAACGAACTGGTCAAATTCGTGTATTGTCATTCAAAGTTGGTCTAGTATTATTATGCAAAGGATATTTAGAAGAAAAATACCGTTACTTATTCAGGCTAATAGCTGATCCAAACAGACAAGTAGATCAACGGAAATTAGGACTTTTGTTGCATGATTGTATTCAATTGCCACGACAACTAGGTGAGGTGGCGTCATTTGGTGGTTCTAATATTGAACCATCTGTTCGAAGTTGTTTCCAAAAGGCTGGCAAAGATAAATCTGTTATTGAAGTTAATATAATTTAATAGATACAATCATATACATAAAAGTAGCCAAATTCATACAATTAATTGGGTTTAAAATATTTAATTTTAGGCAATGCATTTTTTGGTTTGGTTACAACAAGAACCCCAGAGTATGGTATGGTTAGCTGTATTACATAGGCTAGCTGAAGCAGAATCTGCAAAACATCAAGCAAAGTGTAACATATGCAAAACATATCCTATAATTGGTTTCAGATATCGGTGCTTAAAATGTTTCAATTTTGACATGTGTCAATCTTGTTTCTTTTCTGGTCGTAAAGCTAAACACCATAAACTGACACATCCTATGCAAGAATACTGTACAACAACTACATCCGGTGAAGATGTTCGTGATTTTACTCGTGCTCTACGGAATAAATTCAAATCAAAACGCTATTTCAAAAAGCATCCACGTGTTGGATATTTACCCGTCCAATCAGTATTAGAAGGTGATACTTTAGAGAGTCCTTCACCATCACCACAGCATTCTAATACACCTTCCACTATACCTGATGTTCATAACCGTTTAGAAATGTATGCTTCCCGTTTAGCTGAAGTTGAATATAGAGCACGAAGTAATTCTACTCCAGATTCGTAAGTTAATATATATGAAATTTCAATTAAGACATGTATTACACATACCTGTATTTCATTATGATTTGTTTATATTAATACTGCTCAAAAATCTATTATAGCTTTTGTACACAATTATTTACATCTAAGAAACACTAATCAAATTTTTATTTTGTTTTAAAAAAGAAAAAATATTATTTTATAGGTACCAGCTCAACAATTTAATAATTTTTTTAAATTCAAATTCATTTTTTACTGATGTTTAGGAGAGTATCAAGTTTTAGTGTTCTCCAATCTTCAAGTGTTCTGCACCTAGTCATCTAATTTCTTGTAATGCTGATATTCTTATTCTTTATAAGTCTACTACTTTCACAAAATTCTCACAAACCATTGCAAAAATAAAAGTCATTATATTAAAACTCTAATCTTCAAATTTTCTGACCGTTTTCTATGTCTTAGTTTAAATTTATTTTTCCCCATCTGAAGCTAATTTTTTATGCTTTCATAAAATTTAGTTTTATGCAAAAGTATATTTTGAAAGACATGAATTGATATGGTATGTATTGTAAAATATTGTATGCTTAGTGAATATATTATTTTCTCACTCAAGTACTCAACAGTTAATTTATGTTTATTTATTTTACCTATAAAAATATATCGGACTTATTTTTGACTAGATAATCATAATTAGTTAAAATTATTGAAACTAAGAAAAGCATAATTTTTGTATCCACAAAAAATATTTATTAATAACACAAATACTCAAATGTTAAAATTAAAAAATTAAATATGAATTAGTATTGATTATAATTGTTTCTTGTGGTTTTATTAATTTTCTTATATTTGTAAAATCTTCAAATGCAAACCATAAATACAATTAATTCACTTTTTTTTGAGAAATTTTAATTTACAATAATAATGTTTGGAATATAATATTTATGTTTTAGTGAAGATGAACACCAATTAATTGCCCAGTATTGTCAATCTTTAAATGGTGGATCCGAAACACTACCATCTGTTCCTCGAAGTCCAGTTCAAATAATGGTAGCTATTGATGCAGATCAACGACATGAATTAGAAGCTATGATAAAGTAAGCAAAAAATTTGGTGAATTTATGATGCAGTTGAGTCGCATTAACTTGAAGTTTTAAGGGGATAAAAAATAGATTTGAGATATGCATTATTCGAGATACCTGATTCAGTTTAGTTATTATACTTATTTTAAAGGGAATGAAAAAAAAGTATGTACTTTGCACCTTTGGATATTCTTTGCTCCTTGGATGGGATACTCTTGTAGGCACTGGTAGTTGAACAAAAGGGGTGGGGTGGGTCATGATGGGTATTAGTTGGTAGATGATTTAATATAATTATTTTATTGTAAATAATAATAATATATTACATTATAAATAATAATTAGTATGTATTTTGTATTTATATGTACGAATACAATGTGTCTGGAAGGAAAAATATGTCTAATTTGTTAATGTTAATACCCAATGAACAGGTAACAGCTATCCCAGCTGGATATTGGATATCCGTAATAGGTTGTACTAGAGAGCCTATATATCAGAGAGTTATAATCTAAAATTTCATTTAAAATCTAGTGGTGGGGTGGGTGTCCAGTAATATAATTGCACTGGTTTATAGAAAACCTGTGGGCGCCACTGCCTGTAGGTATGTTGAATTTTTTAAGAAACAATAATTCATTTCTTCAATAAAACAGACATGAGTGGAAAATTTAGTTCATATAAAGTAATTTTAATTAAGAATTATAAAGTTTATTAATACTACAAAAAGAAATATATATAATATACTCAGCCAGTTTTATACCTTACTATTAACTAAGAACAGGAAAAAAGATTTTGATAAGAAAAAAAAAAAAATTTTAAATTTTCAATATCTTGTGCTAGAACATTTCTCATATTATTACTGTTTATTTATATTTGAATTTTCTTAAAGTTTGGATTATAATAAGATAGTTTCCAAGTCGTTTTTGTCATATTTTAGGTAGTTCTTCTAAATTCTGAGAAAACTCTCATGAGTTTCAAAAAATTACCTCTCAAAAGTACTAACAAGAAATGAATCGTGATTCAAACAGTTGCTGGTCAAACTTATGGACTAGTATTTCCATACGAAAATGTTTATAGGAATAAAATACATCATTGTAAAAACACTAGCTTCTTCTTAGCTTTACTCAGAATCTAAAATTTTAGTTATCAAGATTTCAGTTATCAAAGCACGACTGTATATATTTTAGATTCTGAACGAAGTTAAAAAGCTAGTGTTTTTATAATGATGAACTAAATTTAATCTAAACATTTCAAATTTGACAAAAAGACTCAGAAACCATAATGTTTTGGTCCAAACTTTTGGTCTATACTTTACCTTACTTTTTACACATAATATACATATACACTATAGGGTGATTTATGTTCTTCATTCTTTTTTCTTTTTTTTCATGTCACCTTAAGGATGTCCTGCGGTAATACAACCTACTAGGCACCCCCTCCCCGCATTTTAACTACCAAATTTCATTAATGTTATTTTTCTGTGAATTTTAATGTACTAAAATTAAAAGTTAAACAAATAGTTTTTAAATTATTCAAATTTAAGTATTAAGGATAATAGTATCTTGAACACATATTTTAGTTAATCAGCATATTACATAAATATTATGAATCTATGATTTTACCAGCCAACACCTAATTAATTTGCAGTGTTGTAAAATATAAACTACTCATTCAAATTTTAATTTTAATCAAAAAATTCACAGAAAATTACCTGAAAAAAATTATGGAAATCATAGTTTTTATAGTAAGTTGAACATTCTCCAAAATAAATTCCGTATTTTTCCATTTTTACGACCAAAAGAGGTAGTGAGCATTCTTAATGAATCACTCTGCATATAATTTAAGGGAATCCGTATTTTTGGAAGTTGTATATTTATATACTTGTATAATATTTTAGAGAATTGGAGGATGAAAACAACCATTTACAAGAAGAATATGAAAAGCTTAAAACTGGTACTGGTAGCAAAGGGTCTCACAATATTATACCTAATAAAAATGGTGAGGTTGATATGGTATCTGAAGCAAGAATGTTACGCCAGCACAAGGGTCGTTTAGAAGCACGTATGCAAATATTGGAAGATCACAACAGACAATTGGAAGCACAGTTACAAAGACTTAGACAACTATTAGAAGAAGTAAGAGGAGAAAATAATATTTTTAATAGATTTGGTAAATAAATCTTAGAAACCAGGGGTCTTCAAAAATGAGTTTATTTTTTCTTTTTTGAAACCTACGTTGTTAAAATATTTTTATTATATTTATTTTATAATATGTTTGCTTAAAAATTTTCAATATCAGCATGCAATCAAAAAAAAAAAAAAAAAATTCTGTTCACTTTAGCCTGCAACATTCCAAACAAGGTCAGTGACGGCTTCTCAATTAGCTTGTGATTCTCCATTGCTTAATTCCTCCGACAAATCAGGTAAATCTAAAAATACTCTACATAAAATACTTAAATTAATAGTATGATATAATAGTAAGTCACATGTGATTTTATTTAATATTTTCACAGGGAATTGGTCTGAAAACAATGGTCGCAATACTTTGGAGAGACCACCTCCACCACCTATATCAGCTTCTCAACACGCTGTTGGTAATCTACATCATATGGCAGGTAAAATTTATCTTTAAAATAACATCAATAAATACTTATCGTAATAATGTTAAAGTCTGATTTCATTATAATTACTAACTTATGTAAATGTTCTTTAGTTTTATTTAATTTTGTTTGTTCAATTTAATACCAGTTCTATTATTTTATTAGCTGTCCATGGAAATGGGAAATAGGTTTGTATTTGATCTTTATATTCAGTTTCTTAATGTAAATAAAATTGTTATTGCACACTATATTTCTAATAAATATATTTTTCAGGTGATTTAAGTAAAGTAGTTACTGAACTTGTGACAGCCATGACAACTGATGAACATAAAAATTAAAAAGTTTACAACATTGTTGTACAGTATTAATAATATCAATATTGTATTTTTTCTGATTGTTAAAATTACATAGTATTATATTCTAATAATCGTACCAAAATGTTGATTACTTGATAGATAGGCACAATAAAATAACTCAATAATCATTAACATGTCCCCGGAAGTTCAGTTTCTTTAAAATAAAACTATCTTTTTAGTAATTAAAACCAACATTAGTTTTTTTATATAGATGGTTCAATTGTATAAAAATATTTATTTTCAATCAGAATAATTTATATATTTCCTTACTGAAATCTTAAAATGTAAAAAGTCGTTTGATTTTTAAGACTTTAAATAAATATCAAAAAAAACATTTCAACTTAGGTGATAAAAAAAATAATTTATTAATGAAGTATTAGTATGTATATTAGCTCATCACACTTAATATTAATATGAAATTAAAATTATTAATTGTATTACTTGAATATGAAATTACTTGAAATGGCTATCGAAATTGTTGTAAACTATTACTAAAACACATATTTATAAATCAATAATAATGTGCCATTTCTATTTTTGTGAACTACTAATAGGTTGATCATGTTTATTTCAATATATTGAATTTTATTATTTTCCCATCATTACTTAATGTATAATTTATTGGTTTATCTTTAATTTCTATTATTATTGTTAATTTAATGATTATAGTATGGTCAACCATAAGTGGTCTAGTCTAAATGATTTTAAATTACATTTTCAAAAAAAAATTTAAATAGACAAGTAGTAAGTGAAGCTGTCACTGTAAAAATAAAAATAGCTACTCAAATGAAGAAAAATATAAAACCTATCAATTTTTAAAAATCATGTAGAATAATTACTCCTAAATTTTAAGATTTTAAACTTTAGAACAAGAAAAAAAACCCCTAGTATATGATGATCAAAGCTCACTTGTTGGCCGTACTATAGAACATTGTTGATAACATCATTGAAAACTTCACACAGTGTATACTTAATATCATTTACTTTTGATGAACAATTTATAATTTTAGGGTCACAGTATTTAATAGTGAAATTCCACTTTAACCCATATACTTTACATATCAAAAATAATATCCTAATTCAGATTTTTTATACTATTACCATACATAAAACTAGAACTCGCAATTTTTTATTTAAAATAATATTTGATAATAAAGTTAATTATAAATAAGGACAATCACAATTTTTTACAATTTTCCCTACATGTTGTATGTAGATAGTCATAAGTGTTAAATGATGATATTCTGCTATATATTAAAATTATAAGCAAATTTTTTTGTATAATTTTTTTTCCTTTTGTTATTTTTATTCAAACTTTTAATGTATACATTATTTATTTTTAGTTAATTATTTAATTGGTTAAGAGGTTAATACTTAATAGTTAATTTCAATATTATATAGTCTTTATAATGTGATTATTATAATTTAACTTTTACTTTTAAATATAGAACATAGCAATAACAAACAAAATAACATTTTACTAATTTAAACTACATTTGATTTGATTTTTTTTTATCCTTTTACTTTATTTTATTTTTATGTTTAATTATTTGTCCATAGAAATTGTTGGCATTGTTAATGCTTACAGTTTACAATATCAACAAAGTAATATGTAATTGAAAGAGATTATTTTTTCAATCCTTTAACAACGAGTAATGACTGAAATTTCGGTCAATCAGTATGGTACCTTGTAGAGGAATGACATCATTTTATTATTCTGACTCTACTGAATTTTAGTATCAATAATAATGTTTTTATCATAGGACATCTATTTTCGTCTTTGCTCTTCAAGTAAAAATTATTATTATGACATTTATATCCATTTTTACTTTTTAAGTAAAAACAGTTATAAATTTCCGTTTTTGCTTTAGGAAAAAGTGTGGTTTTGATAAAAAGAATCTGCTCTCTGGATGTACTACTATGAAAAATTATTTACTCGCCAAAGAGTTAATGACAGTTTTAGATTCTGATTGGAGTGAAAAAGCTACTGCTTTTACAATATTTATTTTGTTTTTTTCACACATTAACTTTTTAGATCAGATATCACAAATGCCCAGCCCAAAAATATTGTTATAAAAAAAAGAGTCCGGCCTGACCCAATATCAGGTTGGGACGGGCTGGACTTTACTTCATATATGTGTACATTTTAGATTCTGAGTGAAGCAAAGAAGCTAGTGTTTTTACAATATTTTAGATTCTGAGCGAAGTGAAGAAGCTAGTGTTTTTACAATAATGTTTATTTTTTTTTTTTCTGTTACAACTTTTTGTATAGAAATACTTGTCCAAAAGTTTCGATCAATAACTTTTTGAAACCGGATTTTCCTCTAGATTGTACTTTAGAGAGGTAATTTTTTGAATTTCTCAATTCTTCAATTTTTTTTTTGGAAAAAACTACCCAAAATTTGACAAAAACTACTCGGAAACCATCATTTTTTGATCCAAATTTTATGAAAATTTAAACATAGATAGAAAAATCCTATAAAAAAGATTTTAGCGCAAGAAAATTTTGAAAATGTGAAAAAAAATTTTGGACATTTTTTGAAAAATTTTTTTTTTCTTATATTATTAACTTCCTTTGTTCAGAATAATTTTACTGAAGAAATGATTTATCGTTTCTTTAAAATTTAATACGCCTGTCAAGAGAATACCACCAGTCGTGCGAAGTTTGTCCGGCTTTTTTTCTGTAAATTCTTATTCCAATGGAAATACTTGTCCAAAAGTTTCGACCAGCAACTTTTTGAAACCAGATTTGCTTCTAAATGATACTTGGAGAGAGGTCATTTTCGAATTTCTTTTGGTAAAAACTACCCAGAATTTGACAATAAAGGCTCAGACACCATCATTTTTTGATCCAAACTTATGAAAATTTATATTTTTATTTATAAATTAGTAAATATTATTAATTTATAATAATATTAGAAATATTCTGCACAAAAAATTTTTTTTAGATATTTATTTTATTTACTTTTTCTATGAACACTTTTGTATGGAAATACTAGTCCAAAAAATTTGACCACCAACTTGATGTGCCTTTAGATGGTACTTAAGAGAGGTCATTTTTAGAAGAAATTCAGAATTTTTTACTTAAATTTTGGAAATAACTACCTAAATATGATAAATAAAGGCCGTACAGACTTTGCACAATGGATATACCTCTCTTTTAAAAAGCTTTTTAAAGAAACAAATCATTTCTTCAATAAAACTTATCTGAGCAAAGGTTCAGTGATTATACAATAACCACGTAACAATAATTACATTACAATGCTCTGCAAACCTAGGTAGCTCTTTTTTTCATTTATGTTTCACCTGACCGCACTACTCTTGAGCAATCGTGCGTCAAGAAATCCACTGGGTTTACGAAGAATTTGACAAACAGACCCTGACCCCTTACTCTACCTTTCCCCTTTTATTCTGTAACCATGATTATCATAGTAGCCATGGTAATGATGTCAACCGTGAAATCATAGTAACCATGGTGACCATAGCTACCATGGTAACATAGTAATTATTGTAACGTGGTTATTATATAATCACCGAACCTCCAGTGCCGGATTAGATAGTCGCGGCCCTTCTAGAAATATGCTTTTAGTGGTCCAAAATATGCAGATATATGCATAATATACACAATTTCCATGTGTTTTAGGTCTAATATTTGAGTGGCCCTTCGAGATTTTCTCGAATGTTCGACTGGCCTATCTGGGCCTGCAAACCTCTGCTCAGAATCGTTTTATTGAAGAAATTATTTATTGTTTCTCTAAAATTTAATACACCCACCAAGGATATCCCCACTTGAAGAATAAAGTATATCCATGGTGCAGTCTGCCCAGACTTTTTTCATTTTCTTTACTATTTATATATATAATTTATATAGTAGTCTCGTTTATCCAGACTAGATGAGACCGGACTCTTCCTAGATTATTGAAAATCTGGATTAAACGGAATGACTTTTTTTTATACTTACTAATAAACATTTTTCCAAAAAAAAAAATAAAAATAATAACTCTTTCATCTATCAATTAATATACATCTTATAGTAGATCAATACAATCGACTTGTATAGCTTATATACAATCAACATTGACATAAATTATTTATATGTATGTATATACACATAAAAAAACTAAAGTATGTAATGTAAGTTGTCCGGATTATCCAGATGTCCGAACTAGCAATGATTGGATTAGTGAAACTTCTGTATGTATATAAAATAACTGTAAGGGACAAAAGATAATTGATTCAAACAAAAAAGGAACACTTTAGTTACACATGTATTTTAATTATTCAATTTGTTTCCTCAATAATATAAATTTAATAAAATTTGTATACATAAAATAATTCATTGTATGAAATAAAAAACTTATTTCACATTATAAGTAGGGAATATAAAGCATTTGAAAGCAATTAAGTGAAATAAAAAGATTATTACTGTTTAAAATAATAACTGTACATGTATACCTTTTAAAAATATAATCATATCAAATGTTGTGTACATCATAATAAATATACCACACCTGTTTCATTGCTTATAATAATTATAAATACATGATTATTGTACAGTTTAACAATATTTTCTTATGTAAATATGCTTAATACGACACAAGGCTATCAAGAGCTTTATCGGGATCATTATTGCACTTCACTAGTGCACTGCATATATTTTCTTCTCGAAAGCCAAAGACTATTAATCTATCAACATTTTTGAGAAATGTGATTGCATTATCAACAATGAAATTATTTACCACTAGTGCTTGTTCAACACGATCAGCTGAATAGCCACTTGTCTCTTCAATGGAATGGATTTGAATTAAAAACTCAATCACCTTGAAATTATAATAAATTAAAATTTGTATTACATTTTTGTATAACTCTTAAACATACCTTAGATTCGTCTTTACCAAATATTTTACACGCTCGAGCAGCACGTGATAAAGGAAAACCCATTTGATGCATCTTATCTGCAAGACATTGGCTAGTAGGTGAAAGTGATCTGTATGGATTAGGAAATGAACACGTAGGTGATTTAGACCCATCCGATGAAATATTTAATGGTAGTGATTTTTGGGAATCATTCTAAAAGAAAATTTTGTAATATTATAATTTTGAAAAAAAAAACTAACTTATTATTTCATCATACTAACTGAAGATTCATCATTATATTTTAAAGTATTTAAATCAGCTTTGAGTTGCAGTAAAACATTTGGCATTGAAACAGGTGGAAAAGTTTCTGTATTTTTATCTTCAAAAATATTTGATTCTTTTAACATAGGAATAGTTTTATTAGGCTGATTTAGTTGTAAGCTAGCACCATGCATAAATTTATTACTTCTATAGGCTTGTGGATAGTTGCTATGTATAGGAGTTGGATAGTATTGGGAAACTTTATTATCAGAAATTAGGCAACTTTCGCTATTGGTGTTATTTAAAACTGAGGTAGGTTTAAGGACTGAAGCTAATTCTTCTAAATCATTGATAGTTTTTAATTCCATATTGTCAAATGGACTGGATGTGTCTGACTCAAAATCTGATATATTTATATTTTTTGTGAGCATGTTATCATATGGAGACATATTTAAGTTGGTCTGTTGAGCAGGTATTGGTTGTAAAACTTGATTCTGTGGTTGTACTGGATTCAATAGTGTCAATTTATTTAAATCTAGATGATCTTGTGTGTTGAATTCAGCAACCTGAGATCGGCGTTTGGTTTGAGCTTCTTCTCGCATTTTACTCCAAACTGCCATTTTCTCAAGTATATTTTTTTCTAAGTTGAAATCATACTAAAATAAAAAATAACTTTTATAAAATGTATTATAATTTATTAAAAAAATAAATATGTTTAATTAATATAATAGGTATAACCCATCAATTCATCTTAGCCAGAAGCAAACCATTACAATATATTATCAATAGTAATACCAACTTGTATAAGTAATAATGAATAACTACAACAGTAATGTTTACCAAATAATGATTATTTTATTGATAATGATTTGATATCTACAAATTAATTATTTTCATTTTCACAATATGGTACTTGGACAATGATTACACCGATTATTTAATGGATATTGGAAACAATGGGAACTCATTAACATTGATGTAATTTACCAGCAAAGATGAATTGGACGGGTTATAATATCTATGGATTACTCTACAATTAAAATTAATAGGTAATGCCCAGTACGTAACTAGAACTTCTAATGCCTGTGGCAAAATAATCTAAAGGGCCATAAAATTTTAAATATTTTAAGGGTGCAAGGTATGAGAGATATGTATCTGACCAAAAACTGTATCTCTAGATTTCATATCCGTCCCTGCTAATTGGTTATAAATAAGGAAAATGTGGTTAGTATACAATATTAATTTCATGATCATCTATAATTATGCATTTTGTTTTTGGTTAATTGGAATAAATTAGGCGATAGCAAAATTTTAAACATTTATTTATTTATTACTTTAATTTCAAATAAATTATGAATTAAACTTTCGTTATGATGAATCTCAAAAGGAAAATAAAATTGCTTAAGACACCAAATTTTATTCAAAATTGTATAAAATGTATATGTAGGTATATTTATTATATTAATATTTCTTAATAAATATTAATGTTTGCTTTTTTACTTTCATCTTCAACACCTTTTTCTAAATTGAATAATGGAGAAAAATATCAACTATTTTATTTCATACTTATATATTTTTATAGCAACATCATATTTATTAAAGTCACCCTTTTCAATGTGCAGCTTTTCCAGATTTAGTATAATCATTTAATTTACATAAATTATTTGCCATTTCACTTTACTGTTTTAAACTCAAACTTCTATGATCATACAAATGAATTGAAAAATTTTCGATTTCTATTATAGTAATGTTATTTATATACTCTAGATAACAAAATAAAAGTGTGTACTTTACACCTTGGGGTAACTTCGTGCCTCGGGTGAGATACTCATTGTGAGTGTGTTGAATTTTAAAGAAACAATAAATTATTTCTTCAATAAAAAAAATTCTGAGGTTATAGAGAAAAAAGGTTAACTTGCAATTTTTGAGATTTTTTTAGGTCAATGAGACATATATGTATGTGACATTATATTAAAATTTCAAGTCTTAATATTAAGATTTAAAAATTTTATTAGATAAAAGCTAACAAAAAAAGAGAAATTTCCAAAATGCTGTACTTAACTCAAAATTGATCAAATGTCTTTGAAATTTTTGTGAAGTATTTTCATGACCATTTTTAGTAGTTGATGAAAGTTTCAAGTTTCTAATTACATTATTTTTGAAGTTATGTCAAAAAACAGTTTTAAATTTTATGAAAATTTCTGTAATAGCATATTTTGCCGTTTTTTGACAGGGTTTCCGCGTTTTTGAAAAAGGTATTGAGAAATTTCAATAATGACTCTTTTAAAGTACCATCTGGGTATGATTTCAAGTCTATAGAGTTACTGATCGAAATTTTTGGACAAGTATTTAAATACAAAAAAAGTTTTCAGAAAAAGAAAAAATAATAATAAACAACATTCTAAAATCATAAGCTTCTCCGCTCTGCTTAGAATCTAAAAATCGATACCTTCTATTTTGAGTTATTAAGATTAATGTGTTAATGAGTCTTATGGTTGTAGGGAATTTCAATTTAGAACGAGATAACGAAAAAATTAAAAATAATGACGTTCGAAATAAAAAACTTCAGTTTAATAATATCGCTAACGTCAACAAACTTCAAAATAATTATTGATGAATGTCAGTAATACTCATAGCTATTCTAAATAGTAAATTTATTTGATTTTAGAAAAATTTAACTTGATATAATTTTATTCTTTTTATAAATTATCTTCTTTTAGTATTTTTTTTTACTTTGTAATAATGGTGATATGTCATTGTTTCATTGGTGAAATTTCTTGGGCCCTCTAAAGTCATAGGCCTGTGGCTCATTGCCTGTTATGCCACCACCCTATCGGTACGTCACTAGTAATGCCAAATAACAAGAAAAAATAATTATAATACTATGGATTAACCTGATGTTTTAGTGCATTAGATGTAGGTTTGTGTTGTAATACTCCAGGTAATGCTATCTTTTTCGGGGGCTTATATTTTTCAATAATTTTAACTGGAATATCGTCAATGTATGAAAATCCTATGGAAAAAAATTACAAGATAAAATCAATATACATTATGAAATATTAACATTTATAGCAAACCATTTTTATCATTTTCTTGTCCACTGCTTCCACCATAGGACATATTAAATTCCAACTGTTAGAGCACAATGCTTAAACAGTAGAAAAAAGTCTTGTAAATTCATAAAGTTATGCTCTGTTAATTCCAAGTACAGCTATATCCAATTTTATATTTTTATGTCTAAAATGAAAAATACCAATTAAAATATTTTAATTAATAAAATAATTTTATTAATGTGGATAAGAGTTAAATGATTGAAAATTTAAATAAATTAAACATAAAAAATATCTTAGTCAAGAAAAATTTTGGACATTATTAATTATTATTAAACAAGTTATTTAATAATAAGAAGCAATAGCACTGATACAGTTGCTAATCGGCCAATATTTTTCCAGCATGACTGGTATTTCACTTCAATTTACTTAAAGAGCCAGATGCTGGTCTATAAAAACCCGATTTTTCAATCTGACTAATATTTCCATCAAGTTTGATATAAGTATATTTAATTGTTTTTATGGAATTAGTTATCTGTCAATAAATTATATTACTTACATGATTACAGATTTATGTAACTACAATATATAATTATATATATATATATATATATATATATATATATATCACAGGGTCATAGTTAATTTTTCTAGTTGATTTAAAATATTTCAGTTTGTCGCCCTCTTTCATATTTTGAGTTTAAACTAAACATGAAAATGATGAACATCTTTTAAATAAATCAATTTTTTTTTAAAGAATTGGGTACTCAAAACAAATATTTTTATCATGTTCCTTAGATGGGATTAGTAAAATTAGAATTTTTTTTCAACATTTTTAATTTTTGAAAAAAAAAAAAAAATCGGTGAATGAATATTCTATCATGGTTTTGAATATTAAAAACAAAAAGAAACCCAAACTCACTTCTGGTAAATTTAGATTTTTTATTTGGTTTAAGAAAATATGAATACTAGTTTTTCTAATTTTTTCTCAAATTTAAAATTATTTTATAGATTTTCTCATAAACCAAATGAAAAATCAAAATTTATCAAGATCAAGTTTTGGTTTTTTTTTCTTTTAGAATTCAAAAAACCATGGTAAAATATAAATTTTATTAAATATTTTTAAATTTCTACTTGTCCTATTTTAAAATATGATTAAAATGTTTGTTTTGAGTACCTACTTCTACAACAAAAATTTCATCAATTTTAAAAATGTCCTCCTTTGTGTTCAATGCAAATTCAAAGTATTAAAGATCACTGCAATTTGAAAAATTTATGAAAAGATTTTTAAAATTTAAAGGTCTTACTTTAGTCCAAAATAGCTAAAAAATCAACTGATTACAAAATCTCAGCGGGTCAGGCCGAAAACCCCATAATTTGACTAGGAATGTCCCATATAATATATAGGTGGCTGTGTATTTTGACTATCAACTTTGATATTAATTATAATAATTTAATTGTTTATTTAATTGAAATAATATCAAATTACAAATAATAAAATTGTACATATAATAGTAGGAACAGCATAGTAATAATAATAATAATAATAATATAATAATAAATAGAACTAATAGAAGTATTAAGACAAATATAAAAACAAATAAAAAGTAAAGAAAAGTAAGGCGGACGGACATACTTTGCACCATGTTTATTCTTTGCTCCTCGGGTCTGATACCAATGGTCATTAGTGAGTGTGTAGAATTTTAAAGAAACGATAAATTTCTTCAATATGATGATTCTGAACAAAGGAAGTTAATAATACAAAGAACAATAATAATCGTCATTTTCAACACACCTACCAAGAGTATCTGATCCAAATAATATCTGTGGTGCGAAGTATGTCGTAATATTCTTTTTTATAAACCTAAGCTCCCCTGAAAATACTTATTATTAGATATTATTTCTTAGATTATATTAGGTACTTATTTGTCGGGTTATTTTACAGAGTTTGATTAAGAGAACAAAAATAATCAATATTTTTAATTGTATGATTCTTATTTTGGGTATGTCGTAAAATAACTAAAATCAATTATATTTACTAAAAATTACAATATTTTCTACTATTATATGTAAATATTTTTAAAAGTATGCTGTTATAACAAATAATATGGGTCACAACTCACAATGGGAAAAAGATTAGGAAATATTGACATAGAATATGACAAAAAAAAAAATGCATACCGTCAAAATTCTATCTCTAGATTTTATAAAATTAATCGAATTGATCAAATAGACCTCTTTTTCAAGCTAATTAATTATTATACTAATTTCATTCGTTCAGAAATTTTTTTACTGGAGTCAAAAAATAAATCATTTCCTCAACATGATTCATTCACGATTATACTAGATATAGATTTAAACCTGAATATATACCTCTTATATATTGAAATTAATAATTTCCAAAATTTAAAGAACTTTTTAAGAAAATCTTAAAAGGGTTAATACCTACCGATTTAAGAAGATAATTACCTACCTACAACTGATAAGTGATTCATAATTATATATGCCATCTCTATATAAATAGAATATTGATGTGCCTATATCTAAATAAATAAAAGACAGAGTTTTGTTATAGTTTGTTAAAAAAAAAAAAGAGGGTAATCTAAAAATAATAGGGCAGTTAAAAATTATTGGTGAATTTACCCATCAGTCCTTGAGAATTATCATTAGTAATATACGAAATAATACAATAACTACAGTTTAAAAAATAACTTTATTAAATATACTTATTAAGTTAGCTATTAATACTTACTTTTTATTTAACTATATTTAATTATTATGACTTATATTTATTCAACAATGATTTGACAGCTTAACATTTTAAAACCAAATTTATTGATTCAATAGTTATTAATAGAAGAAATGTGATTAAAAGATCACAGAGTTATTTAATGAGTTTAGTGAAAATATACAAAATATTTTTTAGTTCAAAAATTTTTGGGTATTAACATTATGCTACAAATATATTGAAAATTTATATAAAAATACAACAATACAAGCAATATTATTATATTTTGATAACAAATTTATTATCTTGGAATCCAAGTTTTCAGGGTACTAATCATATTATAATATAATTATATGTCTATGGTACTAATACACATACCACACTTTACCATTAGTGGTTACACCTATCAACAGAATCATATCTGTGCACCACGATTTAAGATTATCACTATCAGGCGTTCAAGCAACACCCACTTTTATTTACAGAACCATAAGCGGTTAACGGTGCGATAACGGCTCTGTAAATCACTACAGGACGTTTATGCAACCCAGCCCTAATAATCTAAGACCGTGATATATACAATAATATATGTGCTACAGACAACAATCACCTCAATCTACCTCAACCACTAACTTTACACTCCGAGTCATAGGCTCCCGCCCGAATCTCGTGCCAACGGCTGCCTTTAAAGCAGTCATCAAACTATGCAATGCAAAACAATCACCTTAGATAATATACTAGTATATTAGTAGATCTATTTGACTAGTAGATAGTAGTAAGACTATTTGTGATTGAATTTATTATCTTATTTTTGTTTTTATTTTTTATTAGTATTTACTTATGACCATAGACATAAATTAATAGATAGTATCTACTATCTATAGCTCATGACCAGGGATGTATATGCATATGCATGCTCAATATTACAATTTTCTATAAAATGATACTGATCATCTATAGACTTTAGAGTTTAGATTCTATAGGTACATACTGATACAGCTGCTCAGTACACCACCTTTGACCTTAGTTATATCAAATACTATAGTGTTTGGTTATATATAAAGCATGCTGATTATTGATACATAATAGACTTTAGTAAATGTAAAACATTAAATTACATTAATGAATACTGATATCCCTACTTTTATTTTGTAGTTCAGTTGCAGCCTAAGTGTGCAATAATTGAGGAGCATTATTTATGAGTACACATCTACCTTTTACACAAGATACCCAAGATTTCAGTGATCTAGTTGAAAAATGCAAAAACTTTTGCTCTAATCATAGACATATTATGTCTATGGTTCTCATAATAATTTTTTAACGTTTTTTTTTAGATTTTGAACGAAGTGAAGAAGCTAGTGTTTTTACAATGATGTTTATTTTTTAAATTTTTTTTTCTGTGTACAACTTTTCGTGTAGAAATACTTTTCCAAAAGTTTCGATCAATAACTTTTTGAAACCGGATTTGCCTCTTGATTGTACTTTAGAGAGGTCATTTTTTGAATTTCTCAATTCTTCAATTTTTCAAAAACTACCCAAAATTTGACAAAAACGACTCGGAAACCATAATTTTTTGATCTGATCTATATGAAAATTTAAACATAGATAGAAAATATAAGATATAAGAAAGATTTTGAAAAAGGGGAAAAAAATTTTGGACATTTTTTTTATTTATTTTTTATATTATTAACTTCTTTCATTCAGAATCGTTTTATTGAAGAAATAATTTATCGTTTCTTTAAAATTCAATACACCCATCAAGAGAATCCCACCCGTCGTGCGAAGAACACCCATCGTGTGAAGTATGTCCGGCTTTTTTTATAATACTTAAACATTACACTGCAATATTTTTAAATATTTGTTATTACTAGATCTTAAAATTTGAATGTGTAGCTTATAGTAAGTTTTATAGAAAAATCAAAACAGTCATTTGATAAACCTAAATTTTTGAATTTAATAAAAACATATTTCGACAGAGTAAAAATATTTTTAGAAGTATAATTAGATGACACATTTATAAATTATAATATAAAAACCCACTCAATCCTTTTTTAAAACATGAGCAGTTGCTTCTTAAAGTTTCTTATTACGCCTCTCAGTGGAGTAACAACGGGATGACAAAGCAATGTCCCAGAGCCCATAGGGGCCTTTGTATTTACAATATTTGTATAAGTAAACAAAATTTATAGTTTTGTTATGATATTTACAAAATAGTGTTTTTAGTGATGAAAAAAAAAAATATTAATATAAGTATCAAAATATAATTTATTTATAAATGTAGATATATATGTATATAATACTATTACCCACTGAGAGTAACTGACCTGAGAAACGATGAATACCTATGGTGCAAAGTATGTCCGGCTTTCTTGTCTATATTTAATTTATATTTGCTTTACTTTACTTTTTTTGTTAACAATTGTTGAAATAATAGGTATATATTTTATATACTTACATTTTAAGGCATATAATTTCCTATATTGTAATTATTTTGCATATATTTGTTAAAAAATGGGTATATTTAATACATTTGAAAGCATATAATCGCATATTTTGTTATTTTAGATTCTGAATGTAGTGAAGAAGCTTATGATTTTACAATGATGTTTATCTCTTTTTTTTTCTTTTTCTGAAAACACTTTTTCGTATAGAAACACATGTCCAAAAGTTTCGATCAGTATCTTAATAGATCTCGAATCACACCCAGACGGAACTTTAAAAAGGTCATTTTTCAAATTTCTCAATACTTGTTCCAAAAACTTGGAAAATCTATCGAAAAATTGACAAAAACTGAAAAATATGCAATTACTGGAGTTTCTGTAAAATTGAAATTTTTTTTTAAATATAACTTCAAAAATAATCCAGCTAGGGACTTGAAATTTGCATCAACTATTCAAAATGGTTACGAAAACATTTCATAAAAATTTTAAAAGGATTTGATCAATTTTGAGTTAAGTACAGCATTTAGAAAATTTTTCATTTTTTGTTAGTTTTTATGTAACAAAATTTTTCATTTTTGATATTGACTTGAAAATTGAATATGATCTCACTCATACATATGTCTAATTGACCTGAAAAAAATCTCGAAAATTGTGAGTCAACTTTTTTCTTTATAACCCTTTGAAGTTATAATTTTGACGAAATTTGGTCCGACCGATTTTTTTTAAATTTGGTGCCAAGATAGAGAATTTCATTGCAAGTATTTTGGTGTAATAAAATGTTGAGTGAACAAAGAATTAAACATTTTACAAGGGTTTGATTGAAAAAAAAAATCCAAGAAAATACAGATAAAATATATTATGAGATAATTCTAGTTTATAAAAACTCAAAAGGTTGATAATGTTTTATCGCCATCTTATGTATTTTTCGACGCCGTATAGTTTTCTACAAATAGAATAAATTGAATGTGTATTAAGTTAGAATTACGACTCAAGACGATTAATCTAAATAATGGCAGATTCTCTTTCCTTAATATTACGTAACATATTATATAAAATTGATCATTCTTCAAATACAGTAATTCCTCGTTGTATGTGGAGGTTAGTTTCTAACAAAGTTTGCGGATATTAAGAATCAGAGGTGCAACCAAAGAAGTGGTCACTGCCCTCACCCTCCCTGGGCTATATTTAATACTATTTTTTTTATTTATGTAATTCAGAGATTTATGTATAAAAATATCTATATAAACTCTAAAGCGTAATAAAATAATAATTTTGTAATAGTTCTGCATTAAGATAACAAAATATATTATAACTGATATAAAACATGTTTCATAACGGCACAAAACAGTCTAAATAAATGTATTATTTTCTGTGGCAACGATTTTTTTTCTTTAGTTGAAAAATCTATGTCAAAAAACTATGGAAATTCCCCCTTATGGCGATAAAATGTTTGGATAATTAAGTAAAGGGTATTTTCGATTCAACTGTGGATAATTTTAATCAGATTAATTACTGTATTTAATTACAGATTAATTACTCTGATGAAATAGATGTAGATTATTTTGTTATTAAATAACAATTATTGTAAAACCTACTGAATATAAAACTGACAATTATTTTTGTGTATAATTAACTGAAGCTCTGCTCAAAATATTTTATTTAAAAAAATGATTTGTTGTTTCTTTAAAATTTAACACATCCAAGAGTATCCCACCCAAGGAGTGAAGAAACTCAATGATGCGAAGTGTGTCTAGCTTTTTTTTGCATAATTTGTAAATTTATACTAAAAAGATCTTATCATTCTCATTTATAAAATACAATGTTAGTGGTTAGAAAAACAAAATTTAAATGTTACTATAACAGTTTTAATATTAATACTTAAAGGTGCAGACAGACATTCTTTTGTAGAATTATGGATGTCTATTATAGAAATGTATGGTTGTAAATTTTAAAAACTTGTTTTATAAAAGTATTATTAATTATCTACAATGTTTGCATTATTGAGTAGAATAATATAGGCTGTAAATGTATGTTACGTTTCACAATTCATTTAAAATTGCAATTCTACGCAATTTTAAAGAAATATATTTATTATTAAGTGCAATACCCATTCACACATTAGATTAGTAACGAATTAAAGGATTATTGATTATCAATTTGATTTATTAAATTTGATCTTTAATGACCATAGCTGTAAATAAACTATCAATACAATGAGCTTTATTTTCTCTAGAATCTAAAAAGATCATAATTTTTTATTATTATTATTTTTTTTTAATAATATCTTGTAGGTTTTGTTTATATTTATAAAGATCTTTAATCAAACTACAGTATTTTAAATATTGCACAAATTAATATGCTGTATCATTAATCAGTATTCATGTTTAGTATTACATAAAATATATGCATAATTAATATGCTTTAAAAATTAATTATATTATTGAGATTTAATTTATTAACTTGTTGCTTATCTAAAATATTTAGATATTTTAAAAGATGAATATTTTAGTACAATCATTTGTATTTTTGAAGCACAATATAGTAAATATACAATACAGTGAACTAATAAATTATAAATTCACATGTAACATTCGCTTAAGTTTATATAAATGTGTGTCTATGTTCAATTCATAAACTCAAACAATATAGATTGATTTTAAAATGTTTTTTATTTACAATTAATTTTTATACTATACACTATAATGTCTATGCTAAGGAAAATAAGTAAAATACATTTAAAATTTTATTTAAATGGTTTTAGATAGAAAGAATAATAACTCAACTGAAAATTACTATAAACTTAAACATGTGATTTTACAATTAGTTAAAGATAATGTTACACAATTTTAAAAACCTATGAATGGTTTGAATTAAAAATAATTAATTAACAAAAATGGTGTAAATGTAATTTAATACAAATAATCATATAAAAATTACAGAAAATTTTAATATTAAATACATACAAAGATATATTTGTTTAACAGATACACAAATGATCACACAAAAATGATAGCGGTAAATTTAACTAACACTATATTGATTAATACACTGTACACATTTTTTCTTATTTCTCTTATATTTAGTCTAGTATATTATTAAAAGCATAGTAAATAAATAAAATTATTTACTAGAAATACAATATTGAATAGCATGATATAATATAATATGTTAAAGCACATAGATAGATTAACAGATTCAAAACATATTTAATACAAAGAGGAAACAATTTTAACAATTAATAGTGGTGGAATAGAAAATCACTAATCAAATAAAAAGAAAACATTGTATTGTTTACTAAAATATGGATCAAAAGTATTTGACTTACTAAAATGAAAACTCAAGTGATTTAAAACAGCATAATTGAAAAATATTTAAATGATACATACACATTTAAGGGATTCATCAATTTTGTAACTTTATAATTAACTGAATGCCTGTAAAATAGCAAGCTATAAGTTATAGATACGATTAATTTTTATTAATTCATGTAATTTTGTTATTAACATAAATCAATGGTTAAAAAGTGATTGTTAACTGTTATAAATTAAATTTATTTCATCTTTATATATCAAACAGTAAACTCAATGTACTAAATGTATACTTGTATAAACTAGAAAAGACTAGGAATTATTTGTATTATTTACAGCAGGTAAATTTTGATCATGATCAGTTTCCATTGGTTCAACGTCAGTAGATGAAGATGACAACCTTGGGTCACGTAAGTTTCTAGCCGTGACAGAAGAATAAGTGGACATACCTGATGCTGCTGGTGCCTGGGTAGCTGATGATGATGACACCATAGGAAGGGGTAAACTAATACCAAGTTGCCCGGGCCAGTCAGAAGATGTAGATGCTATATCATAGTCATGTATTCCCCAAACTGGATCACTATTACGCTGTCCACGAGCTCTATAATAATTAAAATCATAATCAAATCATATAATTAACTAACATTGTTAGTGATCGGGTTATTCTTAATGCCAATACACAGATAATTGGAAATCTACTGAAGGTAGAATTACTCGGGGAAATATATTATTAATGCAACAGTACTAAAAGTTATATTATGTTCCGCTCCTAGCAATGCGCTTTACCTTCAAAACCTCTGCAGAAATACCTACTAACACTTAGCAATAGAGAGCTAGGAGTATTTCAAATGAAAATTTGTTTAAGTGGCAAGTGTTACAGAAATTGTAATTCAAAAGTTAGTTGTCCATCAAGGAAACATTTTAGATTCAGAGTGGAAAATAATGATGGGTCGTTATTGCTGTTTTTGTAACAAAGTAAAGATACAATTGGTGGAACAAGTAGTGACGAGTACATATTGTCATTACACCTTCGTTTTATCAGTACAATGATTATATGAACCAGTAACTACAAAATGATTATCTACAAATATTTATTCATTTTGTACAATCCTTACTTGGTTGTACTAAAATAGAAATACTAATAACAATAATAGTTACATACAATGGGAGTTGCCCAATTGCGGCTGAAAGTGACCTTTTTCCTTTTTATAGCCTAATTACGATACAATATGTACAATATTAACAATATTTATAATATACATAACAAGTAAGATTGGTAAGAAATACTTTTTTCAGTGGTTATCAAATAAAATAAATCACCCGATTGCATCCAATATCTTGTATACCATTGACACACAATTATAGACAGTACTACTACACAATACTAAATATATAATGATTTATTATTATGTATGCTTTTTTTTAATTAAAAGTATGTGTTTTTCTATTTTATAAAAAAATAATGTGAAGTAACGAGTTTTTTGTAATCCTTACATAATTGTAACTTTACTAAATGTAACGACGACTCTGAGAAAGCAACAAAAATTCCCATCACTAGTGGAATATGAAACTAGTGGTTTTACAATGATATTTCTTTTTTCATTCGTTTATAAGTACTAATTTTAAGGTTTTGTAGGTCACATTTGATAACATATCAGTGATTGTATAAATTACAAACATGATTAACATGAACATTATAACAAAATGAGAATCATACCTACTACCTACATATCTTAGGTATCTATCCTTTATCTATAAATTTATAGATGATATAATCTGTATCTATTTATCTATAGACACTTATAAATTAAAAACTCATAAATATTTTCCTAATTCTAAGATACAAATGTCAAGATCTTTGACAAATAAAACCATATTTTACTTGTCAAAAAGAGTTATCAATAAAATATCATTTAAATACTCTTATGAAGCTCAGACTATGTACTGTCTATAACAGGGGTCGGCAACCTGCATCTCTTTAGGATACATATTAACTTTGAAATTTTTCATTACATAAAAAAATTTTAATCAAAAAATTATCACTTTTCTTCAGAATTAAGAATAAATAGGTTATAATTGTACCCAGCCTAATAATAACATAATTAATACATATAATAATAATAACATGTATTGAGAATTTTGATGACAAGGGTACAGATTTTAAGACATTTAAGAGAAAATTAATTATTTTTCAATAATTAAAAATTAGTATGTGTTTAAACATATACCCAACATATATTTTAATAACTTATCTTCTTTATATATCCATGTTCATCATACTTTTGCAAGTTCTTATGGTAAACATTTTAGATTCTGAACAAAGTGAAGAAGCTAGTGTTTTTACAATGATGTTTATTATTTTTTTTCTGTTAACACTTTTTCGTATAGAAATACTTGTCCAAAAGTTTCGATCAATAACTTTTTGAAACCGGATTCGCCTCTAGATTGTATTTTAGAGAGGTCATTTTTTGAATTTCTCAATTCTTCAATTTTTTTTTTGGAAAAAACTACCCAAAATTTGACAAA